>JAGDQP010017633.1:27780-38102 GCA_022664845.1 Lepisma saccharinum | reverse complement strand
TACAAATTCAAGTCTAGAGAGTTCTAACTTTCAGGAAAATTCATAACCAATTCAAAGAGTTCGATCAATGCCGATTGTTTATTTTCGTTTCTCTTCATTGTTAAAATCGTTTGATTGTTGTTGCGAATATCAAAACTTTAACAATGAAGGTCTTTCAACAATGAACAAAAATAAAATAAAAATTGGTATTGATCGAACTCTTGGTTATAAACTTTCTTCCCTGAAAGTTAGAACTCTCTAGGCTTGAATTTGTAGAAGCAGCATTGAAATTTCGTGCAACGATAAAAATACATAATACATGTACGGAGATAGTGCTGCTATCTTTTGTTGGAGATCGTTTACATTAACCTTGTACAACTAAACCTTGTACAACGCTTTACAACTAAAATGTCCACCAGATCGCTTGAGCTGCTGTGGCGATTTATCAATTTTTGTTCTAGTGATTTTTGTAGAATCGGTTAATTTTTCGGAAAACATTAGGTGAACTCTGCCTACGACGAAATGATGAGTTTAAGAATGTAGCAGCTTACAGTTATCAAATCAATAAGGGAAGTCGAAACAGCTTCGGATTGAAATGTTTACGACGAACTTGAAAGGGAGGATGTAATAACATCAGAACCTTGTGTTGCACATTTTGAACTTACGTAGAGGTACAGAGACAGAAAATAATTACGTTTTTAAATTTCTGTCTCCTTTTGAATTACTTAAGGTCTCTTGGCATCTTTGACTCAGACCCGAATGAGGTAGGTAGAGTATAGGGAAGATATTAGTGAGGGTCTTATTTAAGGTACCATCCCGACATTAGCATGGTGAAACTTAGGGAAACAATGGAATATCTCACTTGGGATGGTCGCTTGCGGAATTCGGACCCGCGTACCATACTCATTGCCGACCCGAAGTGAGCGACGTTAGCTTCTGTGCCACGAGGGCTGGGTTTCTGCCTGCTTTGTAGGTAGCAATTACCAGAATTTAACCATATATTTTATGTTTACATGCGCACCTGTTTAACGTATTAGTTATACTCTGTTTGGTCAAGACATTTCTGGTCACCCTTCATTACACCAATAGCTTTAAAATGCGGTACTGTTCTACAACCTATTAAATCGTAGGAACTTGATCTTTCCCGACAAAGAGAACTACTTTTCTTCGTTTCCTTCCTTCCAACAGAAAGCAATTACAATGCAATTCACTACTTATACTTTCAACAGTAAAGTTTAAAAGAAGGTTGTAAATGTATGTAATTGTTCACACAGTACACATAACATGCATAAATTCTGAAATGCCGAACACTTGTGAATCACACTAAAAAAGGAAAGAAAATATGTCGTTCACTTATACGTTTAATGTAAGACAAGCACCAGTTGACATTTTCTTCTTCCCGCGTATTTTGTTTGTCAGTGCAGACAATCACTCTCTCCATTTTCAAGCCAAGATCCTTGCGCATGCGCGGATTGAGCTGTGCGGTAGCTTTGTGTAGAGTCTCGTCAAAGAAACTAATGCTACTTGCAGAATTGCGGTTACAGTCGAACAAACCCCCAAGTTTCATTTGATGAGGGAAATGTTTAAATGAGGTGACGATTCACGAGTTGTGATGAAACTATAGCACAGGTGTATGTATATATAGCACAGTCACAGTGGAAACTTTACCACTGACTGGGCAGCAGTATTCCTTCTGCAGGTGAGAAAGGTAGAAATAGATAGTTAGTCAATATTCCACGCGAGACCACTGTAATAGTTGGAACAGAATTGATAAATGCACTGTACTATATCAACAAGCAGGGCATACATGAGATCACTTAAGTTGCTGATACTATTTACATGAAATCACTATGATTAGAATGGCTGGACCGTTTAAATCAATATAAATAAAGAAGGCAGACATAAACCTCTATAAACGCAATATGCTGTTCACCCGATAATACTGTATGATGTAACTTGAGTTACCTGTTGGAGAGAGTCACACGCGTAAGTGGAAAACAGCGTTGAAACTTTTTTTTTATCTTTGCGTAATTTTTTCACATCGTCGCAGTATGTATCGGCAACTATATTTTACTTTGTGTGTTTCATGTTCTAAAGAGAATAGTAAAATATCAGGCAGACAGAATGACAGTTCTGATTATCATCTTGTGAAACGTTTCTGTTCACTTTAATTACGAGTGTTCACTTTAATTACCGTGAAGGTTCGTAACATTTTTTTCAAACGCCCTGTACTGGAGTTAAACGTTTGAGTTACAGTCTGCAGGAAAATGAATGCTTAAACTACCCAAACTCACCCTAACGCTTTCACATCAACACGATAAGGCATCAGATTATTCGAAATCCGTCAGCATATTCTGGATCTATTCCGAAGTACATACAGTATCTCCTTTTCTGGTGCTTTGGATTGATTGTACGATATGGAACAGTAATTCCTTACTTCTAACAATTGGTTAGACGTTATCCATCGTCTATTATTTCTATGTATTTGACTCAAGGGGTCACTGGTTTCATGCCCGGTTGGGACAGAAGTGGTAATCTCCATCTGATGAATGGCAATGGCAAACCATTATCTGTTCACCTTGCCCAGTGATCTTCGCCCACATCATCAATTATTTGGATCGATATATTTTTAATTTCCCTGTGGTATTGGAAACCCACGAAGCAAAATTTAGTGGTGTTGATTGAACACTTTTCGGTGTCCCAGGGCAACCACCACTTTTTTGTGTTAAATTAACACAACAAACTGTGTTGATTTCGATGATTCAGCAGACTGTGCTAGTGCTAGTATGATACCCTCCATTGTTTTAAATGAGCATCGACAACACATCCATTGTGTTGAATCGGCGAAATCAACACCTTTAGTTGTGTTGGTTTAACAGAAAAGCTGTAGTCGCCCTAGGACATCGAAAAGTGTTGAATCAAGCGTTTGAAGTGTATTTTGCTGTGCAGGACTAGTAATTTACGATTTTTTTTTTTTTCTCAAAATTTTTTTAATTTTAGTAAAAATTTTTCTAATTCGAAAAAAAAAAACATACAGAAATCTTGAAAGCTGTCATTAAGAGCTGTCATTAAGCACTCTATACCTACGCTGCTTGAGTGTGAGAGTTTTCATAGTTTTAAGGATAGCAGAGCAGAGCTGAAACCGTGTCACTTTTGGTGACCAGGAGACCCAGTGGACCGGTCCGTAACTTGATCCTGTCTGGGAAATAGGATTTCGACGTCGTATTTTTCGTGTTCTGGTAATAACATCTCCGATCCTGGTCACATCTGAGAGAAACACTGTTCAAACGCATGGAAATAATTAAAAATACTGCTTTGACTTCCGAGTTTCCGGGTCTAAATCGGGTCACCGGGTAAGGCCGGAGTCTAGTCGAAGTTGCCCAGTCCAAAACTTGACCCAGTGAAACGTTTCAGCTCTGTTGTCCAGTATCTTTAAAAATATGAAAACTTTCTCACACATACGCAGCGTATTGTGCAGTTCCGAGTTCTGTAGATCTCTGAGAGGTGTCTTGGCTATCGGGCGGAGTAAAGTGGGAAGTGCACAAGCAATCAGCGAGAACTCGCGCTTTTACTACCTACCTCGCATTGGCTATTGAAAGTGTCTTCTCACCCATGATCACGCTGCGACTCCTCCCTCGCGGCTACAGAACTCAGAACTGGTACTGAGGCTTTTAAAGTGGCAGAAGGGTTTACAAGGAGATGGGCAGCATTGTCATTCTGAAACCTACGGTATTTAAAGTGAAACTGTGTTTTATCAATTTGCAAAATAATTACAATTTTAGTTGTTCTCTTTATTCGATTTATTGACGATGTAATAAAGTCATGCTGTACATTTCTTATACACATTTTGCTTTAAAGCGTAAGACTGCATTGTATGAGTTGAGTGCATCATGGCAGTGACTAAAATCTCGTAAACATAATTGTGACAGATGTAATGATAAAAATGATTATTCTGGTTGATCCGACTCGGTCTGTTGAGGACCATCCACACTCGAGATCATGCTTCAAAACTTGTGAAAGAGAGCGATTGTTTTTGTTGGTGCAGGCAGCTAGTCTGATGTCGTCACCAGATAAACAGTTGGCGCTCGGCTCTCCGTGGACGCTGTTGCACAAATATTGTCGTTTCTTCCTTTCCCACATTTCCACCCACCTGGAATTAGAGATAGTTATGAAAATTCAAGGGTTTGCTCTCAGATTCATAGAACATTGCTCATGGAAACTTCCTAAATGGAAGTTTCACTATCTGACGAAACAGGCAAGAATAACCAATAGAACATGCATTTAAAATGCATTTGGAATCTTGGTTCGATATTGTCACTTTGTGAAAATGGTTGGACTGTCAAAAAACACTGTCATCCTCCATTTTCAATGAACCTGAGTATACATGATGCCAGTGAGATAGTGTATTGAACATTTACACATAAGAGAACCGTATGGAAACTTACGCAATACAGTATTCTCATCTCCCTCGGAGGTGCGTCTAAGGATAGCTCATATGAAAACAATGTGGCCTACTCTCGCGCAGGCGCAGTGCTGCTTGAACCGTAAACTACACTCAGTACACTGAGAACCAGCTGTTTGGGAGTTGCTAGCTTTGTATAATGGGTAACCATTTTTTATGTACAAGTACACACGCATTAGGAAATTTAATAAAATTAGTGACCATTGGTTGGGTTAGAAAAGTCAAGTTAGGTGTTTTTTATTGCACGCGTGATTCGCGCACACACACACACACACACACACACACACACACATATATATATATATATATATTGTTGTCATATGGGCTCTCCTTAGACGCATGTTATAATACAGTCGTCAATTGTGATCAAAAATTAAATAAAAATCAATCAAAAAATAAATACAAACCATTTGTTTGTAATGTTATATGGTATAATTAATTAACTATTAACGCTGAATATACTTTATATTAAAAAATGTAAAATAAAATTATACGCTTTGAATATACAAAAAAAAATACAAGAATACAAAAAAAAACTAAGTTTCTTAAACTAAACAAAATACACGCAAACAAGTTACGGCATTCCTAATAATAATTATATAAATCGCAACCTATCAAATAAATTACGAATACCATAATGTAAACACATAATCACCAGAAACCAAATAACATTCCAAATAAATAATAAATACCATAATGTGAACACAAAATCAAAGAAGAAAGATTACCTAATCAAAATTAATATTGAAAGAATAAATAAAATTGAAACACTAAATAAATAAACAAATAAATAGAAAACAAACAGAGACAAATACTACTTATTTGAAGTTCAAACACTGTTTTGAACTAAGTTACTGTGTCCAAGTTTTATTACATTTAGTCAGTATTGTATAGGGTGGTGCAGAAAAAGGTAACCAAAACCACCCTAGTTTCGGTTACCTTGTTTCTGCACTTGTTTTTGCAACACACCCTGTTCTTGAAACTTATCACAACTTATTTATTTAAATATTTTTTTCTTTAAAATTCCCAATCCTATGTTAATCTAAGCACTAAAAAACCATGGCGTTATTACAAATAAACGTTCGCTCAGGCTATGTTCCATTTTAATCAGTTTGTTTGCACTAAGTTAGGCCATTTGAAAGAATGTCGTTACATTATATATTAAATTTCGGTCTCTCGATATGGGTAACATACAATGGGTAGTCAAAAAGTTCGAGAACAGTTTGTATAACTCAGTATTATTTGGCAGTCCCCACCTAGTCACCATCGAAATATGATCCTTGCGCAGACTAGAGACCTTCACGGGCCGAATGTACCTAGGACCAGCACAGCCCGAGCCCGGAAACTTTTGGAGGTTTTTGGCCCAAGCCCGGCCCGGACAGATAAGTTTTAAAAATTCTTGGCCCGAGTAATTCTTTCTCAAAATTTAGTATTAAACCCGGCCTAGGCCCAACAAACTTTGAGCACATTTTCTAAACTATGGCTCAAAACCTCACGCTTGCCTTCCAAATGGCAATCTATGTTTGTAATTGAGAAGGAAGAAACCATATAACTAAAATCTTAACACACAGTCAAAGTATAACTTTTATTTACAATACAAATGATCAGAAATATGATTCCACCCACAAGACCTACATTTGCACGATATTTAACACCTGAATTCATCCACTATTTCTTTTGTGGATCGGTGAGGTGGAGAGAACAAAGAGTGCTGTTTCCTTTCATTTTTATATCAAAACGTCAACTCTGACTGTTCACTGCCCGGGATCCAGTGGTTGGATTGAACATATTCTGGTATTGACGCGGATCGTCAGAGGATGCTTCAGTACGCATGCCGACTGGGGTGAACGGTGAACAACTAATCTTCTATATAGCGAAAATGGAGTCGCTAAGCAACACCAACTGTAAATATTGCATTGTTTGTAATACCTTTCACTCCACATTTTGCTTTATTCTACTTATCGTTTAACGAAAATCAATAATTATTAAAGAACTGCAATTAATCTGGCCAAGCCCGGCCCGGTCCAAAGAAATAGCGGAGCTGGCGCACCCCAACCCGTCCCGTGCAAGTCTCTAGCGCGGACACACACTGGCTCCAGCGCCTCTGCCATTATTGGAAGCAGTGGCGGTACTAATAGTTTGGAATGCTTAGGAACAGCTGTGTCGCATTTTCTTTGATCTCTCCTGTCGAGGCAAAATGTATCCATTTGAGCTTCAGTTTCAATTTGGGGAATAACCAAAAGTTCCAGGGAGCGAGGTCAGGAGAATACGGTGGTTGCAGGACGCTAAGAATGTTCTTGTTGACAAGAAATTGCTGCGCACCAAGGACAGTGTGACTGCGCGCCACGTGAACTGATACTGAAGCGCTAGAAGACACATTACGTTATCGTACCGTAGTAGGCAGCGACACAGCGGAACAAATTAAAACTAGCACAGACGTACACAGATAGTCTACCGTTCCTACACGTTAAATACTGCATCGCTTGCGCTTTTCGTTCCTCGTTAGTAAATGGCGTTCGCGAACTTTTTTGAGTTCCCTCTGTATA
The DNA here is from genome assembly GCA_022664845.1 of Lepisma saccharinum. Classification (NCBI taxonomy): domain Eukaryota; kingdom Metazoa; phylum Arthropoda; class Insecta; order Zygentoma; family Lepismatidae; genus Lepisma; species Lepisma saccharinum. The sequence goes on along the minus strand of JAGDQP010017633.1, from coordinate 31,115 downwards.
TGCAGTCTTCATTTTGTAACATAGTTTTTGAAGCCTTTATGAAGGCTGTAAGATCTTTACCTTTGGAAACATTAGTTTACAACGAACAGAGTTGTAAATTCTTTGATTTTTACAACAAAACTTGGACGTGCGAGGAACGTTTTCCGTTTTGGTAATCGAGGTACGCATACGGAGCAGATTTGTATAACGTTCTTCACGTCAAAGTTTAGCTTCGTCCTCTATTTAAGCTTCTATTGGGATACAGAGAAGTTACAACAGCGTACTATATAAGCAGAAAACTAATCGGTGAATGTACTTTAGTTTCAATTCATATTTGTAAAAAATTACGTGAACAGTTTAGGAACGATAAGTGGAAATTTTTGTGCTTTCGAATCCAATCATTATTTTGCTTGAAAGTAACCAAAAGGTTAAATAGGTGTGAATTACACGTATATACAACCTCTGGTGTTAGAGGTCATCGGCTCGTTCCCTGCTCATGCCATGTAGGCTTTGTTGTGGACAAACACCGTATGCGTGGGTTGTCTCGGAGTTCTCCCGTTTCCTCCCATTTTCTTCATTCATCCATCTGGCCTGAGCCAAAGTTGCCTACAGGTCTTAAAAATTAAATTCAGTATGTATATGTATATACATCGATGATTTTAAATATATATGTACAGGGTGAGCCAAAGTTACTTAACTACAAGGGATGCCTTTAACATTATTAAATTGCTAATAACATAATAGCGTTGGTATTCAAAAAGGACATTTAACATTTCATGTTACTACTATGTTCTCTTCACCCGCGAGTAAAAGGTATCATGACCAGTCATGGTATTGTTCATTGATTATGATTTTCTGAAAAACCTTATTTCTTCATCTAGTCCTCAAGCCACCCATCTCTCAGTTATGACTTCCTAATACACAGCAATATTGTCCTTTGTATTTTGGCACCGTACTATCATAATAAAATAAGCTTATCGTAGGACATGTAAAATCCATTGTAATTCTGAAACTAGACATATCTCGACAAAGTTCAACATATACTTTAGTTTGGTTTTAATGTTAGAAACAAGTGTGTGAAATTTGTCGTCAGAAATCCCAAGATTTACCCTGAGATATGTCAACTTATGGGACTAGCCTGGGATATCTATAAAATTTAAACTGGGATGAAGTTGGAATGCAACGTAATGATGAATATCTTAATTACCTTATATTCTCAAATCGCATAATCGTTTATGCTTCAAGGGCAGAAGAACTACAAACTAGAATGTGCAAATTGAGTAATGAGAGTTTAAAAATAGAACTTAAAGTGAATGTAACTAAACTAAATGCAATGTAAAACCAAGAAGCTGAAAAGAAAGAAATAGTAATTAATGGAGAGGAAATTGGCATAATGAGTATGTTTACCTAGTGCAGCTGAAAAGATCGAATTCCAAGATGACTGAGGAAATAACTGGAAGATGTAAAATGACATTGAGCTCGGTCAGAAGACTAAACTTTATTTTTAAAAGCAATTTGCTAGTGTCTTAAGCGTGTGTCCGCTAGGTGTATGACTGTAAACCGTGGACATTGATGTACTAATGATTCGAAGATTAAGATTTACACAAAGAGCAATCGAGAGATGCATACTAGGAATAACTAGGAGGTACAGGAAGACAAATGAATGGATTTGGTCTCAAACAAATGTAGAAGCTGCGATCAAAACTGCAAGGAAGATGGCGATAGACTTGCCACATAGAAGAGTTGATGGAAGATGGACGACAGGCATTTGACATTGGATTTCCAGAGAAAATAAATGACCTACAAAACGACCAAATACATGGTAGATTGAATCAAGCGTTATTCAGGAGCTACATGGATGACGACGTTAGCTGACTGAGATTTGTGGAAAATAGAGGGATGCTTCATCCAGAAGAGGATTGAAAATGACTGAATATGATGATGATATCTACTACGTTTTTATGTTGTCTATAATATATAGTACTTACCCAAGGCTACAGTCGCATGTCCATGGATTTCCAGACAACTGGAGTTCTGTTAGAAACACTGTGTGAGGAATTCCAGGGCGTTCTGCAGAACAAGGATTCTCCAGGAGCCTCAGCTGGTTGTTTCTCACATCGAGAGAAAGATTGCGAACACGGCCGAGCTGTCCAAGAACGCTGCTGTCTAATTCTTCCAAACTGGTGTTCTGTATTGTCAGATGAAGATTTAGTCCTTGAAAACCCTACAAATACAATACAGACAAAACGTAAGAAAACTCTTCGTGAAATCTTCTACGACAGCGTTCCTCACCTTGTGGTCCGCGAAGATGGGACAGGTGGTCTGAAGCCAGGCTTAAAAATGTAATTGTAAGTGATTATTCGATTATACTTTTGTTTACTGTATTTTCGTAGATGTTCAAAACAAGCCCGAAGATTTATTATGTTAAAAGTCTCATAATCTGCCTCAAATTTCAGTAAAACCCATACATTTTTTTTTAAACTTGCGGTCCGTAGAATTGGTTCAGAGATATTACTAATCCTTCAATTTAAAAAGGTTAAGAAACGCTGTTCTAAGACAAAAGAAAAAAAAAAGTAACCTTTCGAGGTTAAGAAAATGCGCAAGAACTTCTTCTATAAGCATATATACTGTATATATATATATATATATATATATATTGGAGAACGCTTGTTACTGCGGCGATGAACTTGCGAGTTCCATAAGCCATAGAGAGAGAGAAATAGTCTTGATATAAGAACAGTTCAAGACGAGTAATCTTTTATTTTTTTCTACCAACCGACATAAATTTCTTCAGACATTATACATTTGTCAGGGGAAACTACAGTAGAAATTTGAACTTCGATTTTTTTTTAGTTTGAATGCAGTTACAAATTCACAATTTGTTGAATGATGCTCGTGCACGCTTTGGTACGAACATTGAAAATCCTTCACTGCTAGGAGACCGTATAAAAATTTAGTTATTCCACAATTTATATACTTACTTAGACCAGAAGCAATTACATTAGAAATTTCAACTTTGAGATTTGAGTTTGAAGGGAGTTGCAGATTTGCAAATTGGAGATGAACAATGCTCGTGCGTGCTTTGGTAACTCGTATAAAGAATGGTTTTCAATTCAAAGAAATATTTTTTATTACTATCATAATTATGATTTAATTACTGTAATGGTAATTGAAATGCTTAAGATGCATTAATTGCTTAAATATTAACAGATGCAGACAGCTGTAGAAGCGCTTCACACACACACTGAGAAAGGTGGTAACGTTTTGCCAAAGGCTTGGTTGAATAATGGGTTGAAAAAAGACCATAAAGAGCAGCCATGTTGCCAACTGAACACTGGATATATATATATATATAT
>JAGDQP010017633.1:0-27680 GCA_022664845.1 Lepisma saccharinum | reverse complement strand
AAATGCGTTATGTCATTCCCATACGATGTTATAAATGAACATTTCAAGGAAAAAAATGTTTTTATTTTTCAGTAACTGCAGACAGAAATCATATCTTCATTAAGGCGATAAGAACTCTCAGTAGAATATAATAGTTTTTCTTTGTCAGAAGAAGGTACAGTTGGGAAGCGCTCATTGCAGTTTATGCTAACAAGCAAATATATTGATGGGACAGAAAAAAAGTTCTAAATTTCCTTCTTCCATCATGATTAGAATGTCAAAATATGTGCAAATGCAAATTTTAGCAACTCCAGCGCATTTGGGAGATATCGATAATATACTAGTCAGATTCTTGTTTCTGGAGAGTGAAGAAATAGTGTGGAAATACGCTTATATTTGTAAAACGCTGAATGAAATGGAAGGCAAATACATAGTAATGGGTACGGTGGAAAAAGACGTTACATGTTGGACGGTATGTTCTTCACGACCTTCGTCTTGAAGTCCGCCATATTGAATCTCGATTGGTTTTCTTACATGGGAAGGGGGTCATGTAATATGTCATTTTGGACTAGAATTTTGCGGGAAACGCGTTTCTGAAGTCAGTTTTGCCGTAAATGTATTATTGTGAGAGAGAATGCTGTGTGACATTATATGGGTTGATGATGCAATAGCCTGAAAACACTCATTTTGTTTTGAAATAACGAAAGAATTGAAACCTAAATGCATACAAATTGTTGCTGATTATATTGCTATATCGATATGCGTTTACTTTACATTTCCTTCATTTTTAAAAAACAAAATGGTGTTGGTAGGGTATTGTATAAGAACGCTGTCCGAGCCTGTACTAATGACACACACTATTATCTCTCACAATAATACATTCACGGCAAAACTAACTTCAGAATCGTATTTCCCGTAAAATGTCAATATTACATGACCCTCTTCCCATTTAAGAAAACAAATCGAGATTCAATATGGTGAACTTCAAGATGGCGGCCGTGAGGAACATAGCCTCCAACATGTAGCACCTTCCACCCAGTATCCATTATTTTGTATTTTCTTTCCATTTCTTTCAGCATTTTACAAATATAAGGGTATTTCCACACTTTTCTTCACTCTACAGAAACAAGAATCTGACTATTAATTATCGATATATCGCAAAGTATTGCGCTCGAGTTGCCAAAATTTGCATGTGCACATATTTTGACATTCTAACCATGATGGAAGAAAGAAATTTAGAACTTTTTTCTGCCCCATCAGTGTGTTTGTTTGTAAGTTGAAAAGAGTACCAAAAGATGAGTGCTAAACGTAAATCATTTTTATTATAATTATTTTAAGTGCCTCTGTAGAGAATTATGCTTGTGAAGTCATACATGTCTATAAGCACAAAGTATTTATAAAAATATCTTTGTAAATATGGATTTGATAGCCATAGATCCCAGATACGAGGCACCGCAGGAAGGGTGGTCGGTCAAAGGCTTCAAACTTAAGTCAAATATTATATTTACACTCATGAAAAGTTTGGCACTATCTTTAATTGAACCTTGTGAGGCTGTAAAGTCCAGTATATACTACAGGAAACTTTGAACAAGGTGGTAAATATCGCCGGTAAAAGCACATACAAGTGTAAGTGATTTTTATCAGCTTGTCAGGAGAGTAAAAACAAAGTCAGTTCTTTCCATTGTCTTAATGAATTTTCAAAATATATACTTTCCAAGAAAATATTGTTTTCAACAGCTCTTTACTGATATAATTTCAAAATAATATTTTTGTCACGTCCAGATATATATGTGTTTTGACCGGCGAAATTAGGCACCAGTATTTTTCAACATATGCAAGATGAGGAAAAATCTTTACAAGTGAAATTGCACAAAATTGATGAAGGGTTTTATGTACGTACAGTCCACCCTGTTTGGAAGCCAGTCTAGAAGAATGCGATAATAATTTATGTTATTCTGAGGTGTGAGGACAGAAAACAAGATAAAGAAAATATGTACGCATCATTAGTAAATGCACAAACTAATAGCTATGTTGGCACAATAGGTTTACACACCAAAATATTTATTTCTAAAAAGCAAATGATTGATATCTATTGTCTTAATGAATTTGAAGTATTACTATTATTACTTTGTTGTTTATAAGTTTAACAAATGCTAAGAGTTTAGTTATTCATTGTATATATATATCTTCAACCAGCATTTTAACGTGTACTTTCTCCTAACCATTCGATTTCCTTCTATTTGTGACCTTTCAATACACTATTGCTTCAGTGTTCCAAAATGTTCATAACAAATTGATAAACACAACGTCAACATGTGCACGAACCAAAAAGTTATTCAACATACCCCAGTGTGAACCCACCAAAATACAAAATTTGTTGGTAATAGCTGATCGTTTGTGTGTAGTTTACCAACAGAATAAAGACTAGTGTTTAACCAAATCAGAAAAAAAAAAGGATGGATAAACTGAAGGCGAGAGCAATAATCGAATAACTGCATTAAGAGTTTAACCACGAGAGAGAAATTAGTTCTATCCATTTTGATATTATCAGCACACATTCAGTGAAGAAATGGACTTCTGGATTCAGGAGGGGAGAGCCAACGGATCGGAGGTCCCATTAAAACAGTTACCCACCAAATCGTTGAGAAAATTCACGAACGTATTTCGAACGATCGACTATCAGACATTGCTGAGAATGTGAGCTTCAGCAAAATGGGTCCCGAAACATCTGAGACCCAATTAAAAAAAGGCTAAGCGCAAAATGTCAAGGGGTTATCTGCTGATGTTCTTGGTAGTTTTCGTTTCCGTATTGTATTGATTCAAAACAGTAGGCGAGACGTGGACCCATCATTACAATGAGTCCAGACAAAGTTTCAAACAAACACGTCTCGCATCCACCATCCAAGAAGGCTAAGTGTATTCGATCATCCAGGAATGTGATGGTCACGATTTGGGGGGATTCGGAGGTGACGGTGGATTACCATGCAAAGTGTCAGTTACCAAACAAAGCAAGTGCTGATTATGCAAACCTACTGAAGCAAGTACTTAAGCAGATTAGGCTGAAATGTTGAGGAAAAGTAGTAAAAACATTATACTGCATTAAGACAATGCTCTTAGCCTCATTTGGAATCTTCTGACACTGATCTTCTTTGTAAATTTTGAAAAACAGCTGGACAGTATCCTTTATGACGCAGATGAAAGTGTCATGTATCCAATGGAGTACTTCGGCAAGTCTTTCCGTGCTAGCAGCATTTGTGCACTTCAACACTGCTGAGCTAAAGTGTTGTCAGAGGACTATGTAAAGAACTAGATTAAAATGGACTCGACAGCCGTTCCTTTCATGATTATTCTTAGAACTTCTGGGACGCTTCTCGCACTAAGGTATCTTGTTAAAGTACAATATACATTCTTTTCTCGCTTATCCTTTGATTTGTTTTTACCTTCAAATTTCTTGAATTGTCGTAATCAAGAGCAGTGTGTGTATGTGTGTGTGTTTCTAATTATATATGTCCTTTTGGTATTTTCTTTTCGTATAGCACATTATAATTAAGTGTCTGATTTACCTGTAAAAATCCTGTGACAAGCGTTCGAAGGGGAGAACCAGTGATCTTAATATTTGTTAGTTTATATGGGAGACGTCCATCGAGTTCTTCGCCAAATGTTTCTTTATCCACCTGCGAAAGAGAAAAAGATAATTACGTATTTTGCGAGATAAAGTTTTAATTTCATTAACGAGATACCACGCTCTGTATATTACTAATTAAATCGAGCGTCGTTGGAAGCGAAAATAATCGCAGAAATGTGAAAATAATTTGCACAAAAAAGTATTTAAAATCCCAAAATACAAATATTACTATTTACAACGCACAGCCTCCCAGTTTCGAAGTCGTGGCAAAATCACTCGATGAAAGTACGATTCTATTGCTAATGTTAGCTGGTATATGGTGTGGAGGCCAATACTTCTATTTTTGAGATATTGAAGATACTTTAGATTGCAATGCTTTAAGTAGAATAACACAAGACTCCTATGAAGCAACAACCTTGTGGTGAGAGGCTGACTTGCGTACTTACCCACTTTGTGTACCCAGGTTTTAGTCCTCGTGTGACATTTTTCCGTGCATTAATTTGAACTGGGTACACGAACTACAAACCAGTGTTTTACCACATAGCTGTGACAATATGCCTATACGCTACTTGCGGGGCTTCTTCTTCTAAAAAAAGAAACTTTGACATCTAAAAAATGGTGAGTTAGTGACCCTCATAACTACAGTATATACCACTTTGGAGCGTTTGAAGTGTACTTTTTTTTATCCCACTAAAACCCAATTCAATCGTCGAAGCGTAGTGTCTCCTTGTAAGTATACACATGAGAAGTCTCAGAATGTTCTCTCATACAGGGCCTAACTTGAAGATACTATTCCGGAATTTGCCTTGTGGGACTAAGGAAAACAGTGAATCAACTTGTCAAGTAGTCGGCCGCTTGAATCCAATCCAGAGCCTTACGAATGCGAAACCAATGCTTTACCAACTGAGCTATGGTCGCTTGATACACGTTATTTTGAAATTAATGATATTAGGTTGAACATATTTTTTTCTAAAGAGAAGATATTGGAGATATGTAATTATCTCTTCCGAAACTGTTAAAATACTTCAATTAATGGAACTAAACTACAACAGTATTCGTGGTAAAGTGGCAACAATTTGAATTTTGTTTAAGGCCTTTAGGCAACTATGGCACAGGCCGAATGGATAATGATGGGAGAATTGGTGTAATGAAGAAAGTGAGGATACGGGAGAATCCCGAGAAAACCCACGCACACAGTATTTGTCCACCACAAAGCCTACATGACACGAGCCAGCATGGAGCCGGACTCCACATATCAGAGATAAGCGCTCTACCTAATGTTGCAAGAGGAGACTCATATTAAAATATGTAAAGTTTTCATTTCCAAATAGACCTATTGTACATGTATTTCTCTTTTTGTGCGTCAGCACACTGGTTATGTGCACAATTAAAACAAACTGAGCATTGTACCCGCAACTCGGAATTACAATTGTTAGGGATAAGCCCATATCTGCTGGTGGCATTAGCTAATCCTTCAACTGGAGGTGGATCTCTGGATCTCAAATTGTGTTTATAGATTATGAACATTAGGCTTACCAGTATGAAAATAATAGTGAGTACAGTACCTTCGTTGACTTCACATAAACTATATTTTATAGTAATCGATTATTAAACCTAAAAGTTACGATCATAAAGTATCTGATTTTGTTGTATCAGGTAACGTGTCTAATGTGTTACCTCATACAGATAGCATAAGCACATTCCTTAGTTTACAGAACATTTAATTAGTATGGACAAATATACCACGTTTGTAATTTAATTGGGTGTGCACAATCTCTGCAGTTTCAATGTGGCTTTCTTCGGAGTGTTCTATACAGGGAATATTTTTGGCAACGCAGTGCTTGTCGGCCGAGCTCGCACTTGACTCACCTGTCACCGTCCGCCAGTTGGCTCGTTCCTTGCGCCTCACGCTTTATTGCTGAATAGGTTTTGTATTTCTCTCCACGAATTGGTGCTAATAATAAAGTTCGTTCTTTAAGGCTCAATCCAAGTGGTTTTCCCGCCTTTTTCGTTTTACGTCAATTATTCAAATTTCAGTAGAGGAAAACAGAAATTAACTTTCACAGACCGAAGATCGTTTCGTCCTTCAATAATGAGTAGAATTAGTTTTAATAAAATATTAATAGTAATATTTTAGGATTGTGTGCACACAATCCTGCAGTTACTATTAGCATTTAATAAATACTAATTGTACTAATTATTGAAGGAGGAAACGAACTTTGGTCCGTGAAAGTTAATTTCTGTTTTCTTGTACTTAAATTTGAATAATTGACGTAAAATGAAAAAAAGCGGGAAAACCCCACTTGGATTGAGCCTTAATACGTCCGGCATGCCCTGATGTTCAAATATGTGAATCAGATTGTTTTACAATTAAAACTCAACGTGTGGCGTAAAGTTACCGGAGAACTACGGGCTACTTTGCGTTCGGGAATAGGTGATTCAAGCACGAGCTCGAACCGATAATCACTGCGTAGCGTTACTGTATAAGCTGAGTATTTTTTCTGGTAACCTATTTTATTTAAGAAATTTTTATCGGGTCTGTAGAAGAAATCAGATTCTTATCTTGGGAAAAAACAAACAAACATATTTCTTGAAGCTGTTTAAGAAATAGAGGATAAATGGTTAATGAATGAAAGAACAGGTAAAATGGTTAGTAAGTCAGAATTTATATATTTCGTTTTGGGTTTCTGCATATCTTCAGCGGTCCTTTTTCAGGTATAAGCTATTTTGCGATTTGACAAGCTTCGTAACATGAGTGTTTTTTTTTCCTCACCTGTATATGAAGGCTTCGTATTCCCATATTACGTTGCAGTAATCGTGTGATGTTGAAGTTCTTCATATCCTCGTTCGTGCTTATGGAGAAGCTCCTTAAGGACGTGAGAAAATATAACGAGTCATCCTGAAATTAAATTATCATAATTCAAGTACTGAAGGCAAAGTTTTCAATCGTGTACTGAAAGTAAAAATAAACAATACTGAATAATGATGATAACTCAATTACAAACAATGGACACATTTACTTTTAAAATTACAGCATCCATAAACTGCTTTAGGTCGTTAGGTTCCAACATTAACATCAAGATTATGTTTTAGGTATTTTTTTAATGTATGGTTTAGAGATTTTTTCTGACTAATTTATTATTATTGTACATTGGAATGATTTGTCAAGACTCACCTGAAATGTTTTAACGGGCACCCAACGTAGATCTAATTCTTCTAAATTCTCTAATCCTCTGAAGCTATTAGTCGTAATGGACCGTATGGGGTTACCGCTGAGTAAAAGTGTCCTGAGGTTACGTAAGGAGTATAGTATATGTTCTTTAGGAAGCTCTGTAAACTTATTGTAACTGAGATCTAGCTCTCGTAGTTGGGTGAGATTCAATGTGACTTTTGGAGAAATCAAAGAAATTTTGTTGTAGGAGATATTTAGTCGGAGTAAGGCAGCGAGAGGTAAATCAGGAAACGTGGATATGGATATGTTGGCAATATCGAGGGTATGTAGTGAGTAATACAGTCCTTGGAACACTCGTGGGTGAAGCTCTTGGAGTGGATTGTGGCTTAAGACAAGTCCACCGAGTCTTTGCATTGTTGAAAATGTTCCATCTTGAAGTCTGGTGATTCTATTGTTAGATAAATCTAACCAGACAAGAGCACGCATCCATACGAAGGATTCAGAGTTAAGAATAGCAATGTTGTTCCACGAAACATCCAGTTCCTTAATATGTCCCGCCGCAAAACCAATGCTTGCTATAGGAATACGTGAAAGCTTGTTATGTGATAAATCCAGGAACTCAAGCGATGTATTACGAAACAGATCATTAGGGAGTTCGCGGAGTTGGTTATGAGACAAATCAACGATTCGAAGGCGGTTGTGTGAGCGAAATAAATTTGGTGCTAACTCTGCAAGGACATTATGACACAATGTTAGATGCTGAATTCGCTTTGTGTCTCTGAATGTATCATAACCAAGTTCGTGTATTTCGTTATGACTAAGATCAAGTCGTTGAAGATATGGCATATTACTAAAAACATCCCGACTTACATTTTGTATTTTATTATAGTTTAGATATATTTCCATCAACTGTCCTCGAATGTCACTGAAAAATGTAGATTCAATTCGAGAAATGTTGTTGTAACTAAAATCTAGAATCTTGATGTTGGAATTATATGTTTGTCTTTGAGGATTTTTCACCACTAACTCCTCAATGTTGTTATAACTTAGATTTAACTTCAAATTAGATAGTTTCCCGACCATTTGAAAAGAATGAAGATCTATGTTTCTTAGGTGGTTATGTGCAAGATGCAAAATCTCTAGATTTGGCAAGTTTTTGAAGGCTTCTGGAGAAATCTCTTCTATTTCATTCTCTTCCAGATTAAGGTATTGTAAATTTTTAAGATTTGTAAACGCTTCTTTGTTAATACGGCGAATCTTGTTATTATCAAGATACAGATCTTCAAGATTTTGTAGTTCTGAAAATGTTTGTGTATCAATTGTTTCCATGTTATTGAAAGACATATAGATTTCTTGAACTTCAGGATTCTTCACAGATTTGAAAATGTTTGTTGCTAATGTTTCAATTTGATTGTCTCTTAGATTTAGAACTTTCAACTTTCTCATTAAATTAAACGAATTTTGCTCTAAGTTTGATATTCTATTATTACTGATATCAACAAGTTGAACGTTATTGAGATGCTTGAAAACGTCAGCTGCAATAGATGTTACCGAAAGCGCATGCGCTAGATGAAGTTCCTGTAAACTGACGTCAGCGAAAGCCATGTTTTGAATTTGTGTGATTTCATTGTCAGATAGGTCTAAAATTTTGACTCCTTGTACATTCTGGAAAGCGTGGTCTTGTATGGTTTGTAAGCCAGCGAACGTAATTCGAAATTCTTCAAGAGCTGGACCAAAATCAACAAAATGATCAGGGGTTATTTGATTATCTGGCATATGACTGATTCCTAGATAGCGTACGTTTCTCATGTTGCGTAGAGCTTCCAGGGGAGTAAATCCCATGCGTTCTCCAGTTAAGTCTAGTTTCCGCAACGTATACTGCAAACCATTGAAAGCTTCTTCGGGAACAACAGCTGCTTTATTATCACGTAGTAGAAGTGTTTTGAGGAAATCAAAGTCGTCCAAAAGCTTATCTGGAAGTTTAGTAATGTTATTGCCGGATAAGTCAAGATGGTGAAGTGACTTTTCTAGTCCTCGAAATGCCATTGGGGAAATTTCTGTAATATCACCATCTCTAATGAAAAGATCTTTGATTAGAGCATCCTTAAATGCTTTCTCGTCAATTGTCAAAATGGGATTTTCGTCTAGGTACGTGTAGTTTATGGCACCGAAGTTCTGAAAGGAAATTGGTGGAAGCTGCCGGATGAGGTTACGTTCCAGACACAGCGTTTCAAGTGTAAACTTTCCGTTGAAAGTAACATTGAGAAGTTCTGTAATAAAATTCCTTGACAAATCAAGGGTTCTTAGATTCTGTAACCCTGCTAAAGTATAGAAGGGGATTTGACGGAGCATGTTGTCAGCAAGGAAAAGGTGGGACAGTCGCACAGGATTGTTGGGAAAGAGATCTGGAGGTAACTGAAGAATATTGTTGTCAGAAAGATCAAGTTTCTCCAACAAGATGAGGTCCCTGAAAGTTCCTGATCGTAGAATTTTCAGAGAGTTGTCTGCAAGTACTAACGTCTTGAGGGAATTCTCCAGTCCTTGGAAGTCTGCTTCGTCGAGGTCATAGATGTAATTTCCTATAAAATAGAATGTGAAAACAATTTATATATTTCAGTAGGATTTCTCCTATAGTGTAATGTTAATAACTTAAATTTTCTTCTTCTTAATAACAAATATACACCGTTAAAAAATTTCGGCCAGTTGCCTGGAAAAAGTCAGGAAATTGGATTCAATAGAACGTGACTAAGAAACATCTGAAACCCTTCAGTTTCTAAAAATATTCAAGCAAAGGGTATTTAGAAATTTGCTCTACTGTTATGCAGGTTCATAATCTGAATGTCAATAATAGTCGCAATGTGAACCTGCATAATAAAGAAAATTTGTTTGTATTCTTTGCTTGAATATTTTTGGAAACTGAAGGGTTTCTCATTTTCGTTAGTCATATTCCATTAAACCCAGTTTCCTGACTCTTTCTAGCAAAAATGTGTACATAGATAGATAATAAGTCTTTTATATATAAGTGTGGACCGATTTATCATCATCAGTTTTCATCCTAAAATACATACCGTAATGTATATAATAGCCACACATTATATATACTTGACCGAACATCATGAATATATCTGTACCTGAGAGCTAGAATTGCGTAAGTAACAAATCCTTGTTTTCCAGAAAAAAAAAATACTTCCTTTCACATCAAAACTAAATGGACAACTACATAATGAACTTACTTATTCACTTGATTAAATTGTTTGCAAGAATCGAGCAACCATTATTTGAGGCGTTCAGAATACTGTGTAAAACTGTATTTGTCTCGTTTTAGTCAAAATTACATTTACACGCATCTATCATCTTATCCCACAAGTAATGTCATATGTGCGATGACCGCTGCAATAACGCCATCTGACGAACGAATAGTGAAGTAGACGGTACATGCCATAGCTGAGTCATAGGGCGCTTGATTGTGCAGCAGTGTGTAGGAGAACGAACTACTCCATGTTTTGGAAGAGTGGCTTGTGTTCGATCATGGCAGTGTTTGAGGACCACATACGGCATGTCATGTTGTATGAATTTTACCAGCGCAGCGGCACGAAACCGTGCCGTATATGGTCAGGGTGCTGTGGATGTGAGAAACTGCCATAGGTTTCGGTCAGGGGACAGCAGCCTCACCGATAAACCACGAGAAGGCAGCTGGACAACGATGCCCTGCGAGCAGCGGTGGAGGCAAATCCAATGCAGGCTGTTGATGAACTGGCCAGCGAACACCATGTCACCCATTCGACCGTTCGTCGTCATCTGCAGGACATTGGGTACGTGTCGAAACTCGAAAAATGGGTACCCTATGCGTTAACGTATCAACAGAAACAGCCGCGAGTTGACATCTGCAGTTCCCTGCTCACCCGTCACAGACATGAGCCATTTCCGGACAGAATTGTGATAGGGGATGAAAAGTGGGTCCTCTACCATAACATTACACGCAAAGGGAAGCGGGTACCTAAAGTGGGGTGGGGACAGGAACTGTGGCAAAACAGGATCTCCACCTTTGCAAAGTGATGTTGATTGTTTGGTGAAATATCCGTGGAATAATCCATTTTGAGTTCTTACCATGTAACCAGACTATCAAGGCAGATGTCTACTGTCAGTAACTTGAACGCCTACGGGCTGCATTATTGGAGAAACGTCCTGCTCTGGTTAGTCGCAAGGGTGCGCTCATCCACGGTGATAACGCGTGCCCACACGCGGCAAGGAGGACCTGTGCTAAGATCGAGGAATGTGGCTGGGAGAAACTCCCCGACCCGACGTTTTCACCAGATCTCACACCAACAGACTACTGTCTTTTTCGCAGCTTGCAAAACCACCTTTCCGAGAAAACACTGCAAAATAAGGATGACGCGCGACGAACAGTGACCCAGTTGTTTGCCTCCAAAACCGGTAACTTCTTTCAGTGGGGGATTCAACAGCTGGTTGATAGGTGGCAGTGTGTTGTGAAGTCTGATGAACACTATTTTCCTAACTAACGATAGTGTTCCTGGTAAGTTATCGTTCTTTTCCTGACGGTGCATAATACGACATTATTTATGGGATAAGCTAATCGCTGTCAGTTACAGATGACATACCCTATATTACTCAGAAGCATCTCAATCTGCTTTGGCTTTCTTCAAATTAAATTAACTCTATGTGCGACTTGAATGTGGCTTCTTTCTTAATCCACTATTAAATATTTACAAATATTTTAGACATATTTTTATCAAGAATAACCTCTTGAAGCTTTAAGATTATTTATGACCTAACTCATTTTTTTAAAAAAGCCAGTTGAGGGTTGCAACAGTAGTTTACTTTCCACTAAATTAACTAAAGTTGAAAATCCAAAATACATACAGAGGTTGTTGCCGATCTATAGTGACGATTTCGAGATGCGTCAGAAGCGTCACCTAGCGCAAAGTTAATAACTTTACCTGTCGAATAGCTATATTGAAACTCAGTTTATCCGTGACAAGTGTGGTGTACGTTCGTGTAGAAGAATGCCACCAAAGATCGACCCGTACTGGGAAGGCTATATAACGGTGCTTTTCGACGCCAAATATAGTTATAGTACCATAATTGAAATGTACAGGGAACGTGGATTCTAATGTCGTAGAATGACATATGAGCTGTGTTAAAAGGGACAGGGAAGGCTAGGTGTGGGGCGATTCCTGTAGGCCAGAAACAAGCCAACCCTCATCCTATAACGAGCAGTAGACCAGTTTACTCTCCTTGGGCTCTTCTCACAGAGGAGAACCAAAGTACGCAGAGAGGTATTGAAAACCGTCTGGGAACATCCCCCAAGACAATTCAGATCATAATTCATCATGACATGGATTGGAGAAGCGTCGAAAGGGCCGTGTTCAGAAACTCTTGAACTTCGCAGCAATTGTCGAAGGCTCTACGAGCAGCATCTAGCTGACAACAGGTGGAAATACGTTGGCACATTGGACAAAACATGTGTACCTCAAAATTACTAGAACAGGCCGCGTGGAATTTTCCAGTCAACGTAGTGAGAAAGACTTTCAAAGATGCTATCATGAATGTAGGGAACGTTTTGGCAAGGGATTCATGATCGTTGCTGGTTTGTTACAATGGGAACTTCAAAATACACCTTCTTGCCAAAAATGTCAAGGTGAGTTCCAATAATCTGGCTAACGTGCTGACACCAATTTATCGCCATGACATACCTGGTCTGTATGGTAGGGGAAACAAATCGGGTCTGACTGCATCAAAACAAGGCATTTAACCATACCTACTTGTTCGACTGACTCTTCCTTCAACAAATGGCAGAAGGAACTGGTATCCGTGCCATTCCCTTGGACCACATTCCAGTGAAGTCTCCGGATGCTTCACCCATGGTCTATTGCGCCTTAGGTCTCCTCAACAGGCTTTGGAAAAGCGGAGACTCGGCACCATTTGGTAGGTAGAAAGTCTGAAAAGAATTGGTTGTGACTGGACATGTAAAGAGCCATACATGTCAACACTGCGTGCCAGTCTCCGCCAATGGAAAATTCGATGCCGGGTGATAGTCAGAATGCAGGGCTTTCAAATAAAGCACAATCGGTGGTTGCGTCATAGAATTTCCTGAGGTAGGTGAATCTTAAAATCGTCACTATAGATCGGAAACAACCTCTGCATACTACAAAACTTGTCCTTGATAATTAAACTAATACACGTAGGTTGGAAGTACAAAACAAGACTTCGAGTGTCATGTTCCATTTGGCAACATCTAATATTATTGTAACTTCAACAATCAAAGATCGTTCCTAATTTTGAACTTATCTTTTCAACGTTGATTCACGACCTATGGGAAATAATTAAATATTATAGGGTTAATGTACGTATTAATTGCAAAACAATTACCTGAGAAATCTAGATCCTGCAGGACCGAGAGGGGCTCCAGTGCTCTGCTTGGGATGCGATGGAATTGGTTTTCACCCAGATCGAGCTTCCAGAGGTATTGTTCCAAACCACTGAAGGCTTCGTTGGGAATTGTGGTCAGGAGATTCTTGCGTATTATCAATTTATACATACCTATAGTAAATTAAAAACAATAGATCAGGTTTGTTCATCCTTGTGCTGTCGGCGAGCCGGGTAAAAGATTTTTGAAAAAAGCTTCGTAGATCACAACCCTCCATTGGTCTACGGACGGTATCCAATCTTTTTAGTTTGTCCAATGATATTGAACTTATAAAAAGAGATATTTTTGAACGGTTATGTTGAAAACATGAATGATGATCAATTACATGAATTTCGAGTACTGCACAAGCCAAATAAGTTTTAATGAAAGTGTTAAAAATGTTCCTGCTAAAGTACAGATGTTCTTACTCCTTAAGACATGCTCCAATATGGAAACATGAAATTATTAATTTTCATTGTAATTAAAAATATATGGATGATGTTTAACTTAAAAGTTGAGTGGATTGCAACAAATTATTTGCTGTGCCTCAGGCTGTGGTTTCAACATGCCTTGTTTTCTTTTAAGTAAGTAATTTTTTATTTGCTTTAATTGGTTAACTGTGTTTAATGATCTGCAGTTTTAAATATTTCTGGCTGTAGTCATTGCAATCGCCATCTTGGTATAGAAAGAAGAGTGCCTGACGTAGTTCTGTAAATCATATATACCTTATTCTATTCTTTTAAGTGGTTTCGACAGCATTAACAGTCACACACCAACGACGTTTGTGTACCCCATAAATAGCAGTGGCGAAAAGGGAGCAGAGATTGTCCTTACAAGGGAAGTACCCCAGTTCGAACGACTAAAATCGACTGGAAACCTGTTGAAAATAGACGTTGTTCCTGTACCAACTCCTATCAAAGCCAAAGCTGCGTGTGGGTTCGCTGGTGCCAGCTGAAGGTCAGCATATTAGCTTCGTTGCTGAAAAGCTGAATGGGCAGAACAAACTAGGCCTGCCGGTAGGTCAATGCAACGGGAGACATGAGTGAGTTGAAGCCAATCAACCCGGTGAGCGGTGTTAAACTGCTACGGTACGGCAAACGTGTAAGCCTGTGAAAATGTAATTGGAGTGGAGCCGTTTGCATGCATGTTACATGACATCATAGTGCAGAAATACTAACATTATATGGACTTAATAAAAAAGTCATACCGAACATTGGTAAGGAATAGTAATTGTGACAATGGAGAAGAAACTGCACGTGAGTATGATAGTTCCAACAATTCGGAAACGTCATCTCCAGCACATGAAGAAAGCACTGGTATGGAATACATTGAATCAGTATGTACTGAATATACATATGTATATTGTTCGAAGCAAATGTCTTGTAGCTGTTTCCAAATTAGTGTAATA
The DNA here is from genome assembly GCA_022664845.1 of Lepisma saccharinum. NCBI lineage: Eukaryota > Metazoa > Arthropoda > Insecta > Zygentoma > Lepismatidae > Lepisma > Lepisma saccharinum. Next base: position 13,069 of record JAGDQP010017633.1, on the reverse strand, counting down.
CCTGGTTTCCACGTACCTTTGTCTTGTGTTGGTATGCTTACCGGAAATGTCGGTATTGTTTCTTCAGAAACGTTGTACTTCTCATCATTCAAACATCGCTAGTAAAAAGGTGCGCGGTTTTGACTGGTGGTAGAGCAAACACCACTCCGTATTTTCAGCTAATTTTTACTCGGTTCGAGCCGTTCGAGCTGGGGTAATTAATTCCCTTGTTAAAAGGCATGCAAATATAATATTGCATGCTTATTTCAAGGATACATGCATTAGAAGCAACTACACGAATAATTCGTAAATAAATAAATGTATATGTGTATGTATGTATACATGCATGCGTAAATGAATGAACCAATAGTTGAATGTCTTAGGTAATGAACATAAATTCAGTTTGAAAGTGTATAGTTTTGATGCAAGAGATACACGAGCTACACTCGATTAGATAAATGAATGAATGAACTGTTGAACAAATGTTTGAACGAACTATGTATGCATTTGGTGCAATGAGCGGTAGGTGAAATGTAATCTGTATTACATGAGTAACGAAGCGAGGGAAGTTTACTAAACCATTAAATCTTTACAAAAGAAAACATCAACAGAATAAAATAAACTGAGAAAAAATACCTGTTAATTTAACTAGCATTCTCTGTATGTTGTGTCTACTGGGGTCAGAACAATCCCATCTAAATTTCAAGTATGAGGTTAAAAATCTTGTAGTATAGAATCAACCAAATTGATGTGAATTTCAGAGTTGTATTGTTAAATTGACACCACATTGTGTATTTTTGTGCGGAATTGTTCAATATATCCTGCCTATACAAATTATTCTAATGAACATAAATAATTATCGTATAAAGAAGTTACAGTATTGTTACTTTCTCGCGTGTTCCATTTGATTTCTCTCGGCTTTTATTATATTTTCTTTCAATCCATCTTCATTTTTATGTATTTAGCTGTGACGTCACGTGTCTGACGCACATTTGAATTATATCTTAAAAATACTACTATCTAATTTGACTATTCGTATTGCAATTTCACACTATTTATTCTGTCAATAATTAGGCCTAAATAGGTTTTCTTACATTTAAATATCGCATGTTCAAAAATTCAGAATTAAATATTGTACACAAACAATCGACAAATACATGTGTGTGTATACGAAAGAACGTTTATCAAAAGCGCACTTTCGCGCCAAAATATTAAACAACAAAGAGACTGAATATATAGAATGTCTTAATGATATAAAATTAAATAAATATTGTGTATAATATTGGTAATAATTGTCGATAATATATTTATGATATTAATAAATCTTAATATTCGGAAAGGCGAAAATAAACTTACGCACCCGAGAGAGGGGTATTTAAGCAAACGTAGAGCAATATAACTTCACTTGTACTTGAGCTTCGGCTCAAGATAGTTCGGGGGTCGTCTTCAAATAGGTAAGCTAGAACGAATCCAAAGCAGACTTCAAATAGATTTGATTAAATAAAGGTGTTATCACTATTCCTCTTTCGTTTCTTTCATCAAACTATATTCTTCCTAAAATTCTGACCGATCTTCAAACAGGTGGGTTAGAATTTCTTAATCTTATAATTTCGGTTGATCTTCAAACAGGTGAGTCGAAGGTTTCCTATTCCGGTCCGTCTTCAGATAGGTATATCAGGAGAATCTGCTGACCTCTCTTCTAATAGGCTGGCAAATACCCTAATTTCCCTTATATGTACTATCGGCGCCAAAAGTAAGAATCTGCCTAGATTTCACGTTCAAACGTATGAAGCATTAAGCTGTGCTTTTTCTGCCCTTCACTCTCGCTTAATTTCTCATAAACACACACAATGCCAACTTTCACGTTCTCCTATGCTTATGCAACTCATTAAACTTTGATTGCAACTTTGATTCATACGTTTGAACCTGAAATCTAGATGGATACTTACTTTTGGCGCCGATAGTACGTTCCTAACTACTAATTAAATTTTAACTATAAGCTCAACGGATCATCCCACGACCAAGACCAGAAGCATTAGTGATATGTTTAGAGCTATAGAGTAAACCAGAGTAGTTTGGGGACGTTATTTAGCATAACGATGTATCGTTGCAAGTGTTAGATTATTCTGTAACCAGTAGGCTTTTTATTTATTACTTACGTGTTCCATGCAGACTATGAGGATCAAGTTGCCTCATTCTGTTCCTCTCCAAATGCAGTTCATATAGCTGTGTGTTATTGATATCTTGAGGAACGCGTTGAAGCATGACTTCGATGCATTTGACAATCCCGAGATCAGGTCCTGATTTGGAGCAGGTGCATGCAAAATTGAAAGGACAGGTAGAGTGTCTGATTTGGCGCCCCCAGATGACTAGCGCCAGCGATGCTAGTATCAGAACATACTGCATTCGGATCAAGACCATCTGCCAAAAGAAAACATTCAATATTAGTTTATGTTGATATGACGTTCGAAAAATGTTGACTACTTTATTATTATCTGTTCAGTTTACGCTTGGGATCTTCCCGCCACTATCTTCAAAGACAGGCTACTGCACCAATCAGCATGGCACTCGAATACAATATTGCTGCGTTGCCACTTTTATCGTGTCCATAACTTTTGACAGTAGTGTTTTTTCGTGTGTGAGCACGCGAAATAAACATTACGTTGGAAGTTACGGTTTGTTTGTGTTTTGCGGTTCATGTTTGCTGTTCTTAATAGCTGTTTTTCAAGATATGGTGTCAGAGAAACATGGCAACGTCCGCAGCTGAAGCGAACAGCTGCCAGACACACAGGCGGGAAGGACCAACGTTTAAACTGTATATATAATAAATAGTATATGTACTTTTTACTTAAGTAATTATATTTTTTTCGAAACATTGGTTTTTGGTATTTCGAAATACCTTATTTACTCGAAAATAAGGCACTCTCAATTATAAGACCTTTTATATTTTTTTTCTAAATTATGTATTAATGTTAGATCTCTAATAAGTAAACCTATTGATGGTTCAAACTGCTTTTTGACCGAACTTGGTAGAGGAGTAAGGTACATCAGTAACCCCTCCCCCCCAGAAAGCATGATTAAAAGTGCTTTCGTCCATAAGACGGGAGCAGTGGCCAAAAGTTTGATTCAGAAGAATAATTACTTTTAGTGTGATTTAAGTGTGAAAACACACGTTTATTCGTAAAATGCTTGAAATTATGAAAAATAAATACACATCGTCACCTTGGAACCAGAAGGTACTATGTCCACTTCAGTTACTTTTGAGAAGAATGAGAAGAAACAGTTTTAAAGTTTGAAGTTGCGTTTAAAGCCAGTATAAATTCATTATATTTCTAACATTTCTAGCCACTTGAAAGTCGTTTTGTGAGATATTATTTTTGGGGTTGATGCCCTTCAGTACAAGGTCTTTGACTGCAGTGTTAACTCTATTTGCCAGAAAGTGGATATAGTACCTTCTGGTTCCAGGGTGACGACATTAATTGATGCTGGGTGGGATGTACTATCTTTTAGAGGGTATACGTTTGCCATGGCCGCCATCTTCAAAGCGATCATCTTGAATCTTGCTGGATTTTTTTAATAGGAAAGGGGCATGCAACATGTCATTCTGGGCTAGAATTTTACCACAAAAATAATGGTGAAGTCAGTTTTGTCATAAATTAATTTTTGAGAGAGATGTACATTAGTATACGTAGTTGATTGAAAAGTCCGGAAACACACTGTTCTTGAAACAGTGCAAGAAATGAAGCCCCAATGCACAAGTAATGAGTATTAGGGACCACCTGCCCAGTGCTAATTCTTGTGCATTTGGCTTTCATGTAAAATTTCACCCATTTAACCATCCAAATGATAAGTTTTTAACATGATTTACAAGTGAGAAGATTTACATGTGCTACATCTTCCACAAAATCAAAAAAATCGCACCTTACCTAATGTGATCGATGGATTTATAGCTGTTATAGCTAATGCATGTTGTGCGAGTGAGTGAATTGTTGTTAACGTCCTAAATAAGCTGGTGAGCTAAGGATGGAAACTACAGTTGGTAAAGTGGACTCCAAACCACTCCTTTCAATGGACGCTGCACCTAGCGGCCGTGGCTCAGTGGTAGAGCGTTGACCTAGTATTTGGGAGGTCCTGGGATCGATCCCAGTGGCCGGTCATTCTGACTGTTTTTCATGTTTTTTCCTCACCCCAAGCAAATGCCGGGATGGTACCCACAAAATAGGCTTTGCCCGGCTATCTTCCACAATTCGTTGTCCACCCTATCTCGGTCTGAGCCTCAGATGCCTAAAGACTTTAAAAATAAATTCAAATTCAATGGACCGTGATCACGTGCACAGAAAACGAGCGCACTAACCTGTATCACCCCGAGGTCTGCATGTTTTGTGTTGTGTCTTATTATTCACACCAGCTTATTTCATGTTGGAAACTGAATACCCACAGTCCACGCAATAGAAATCAATATTGATTATTCAAAGTGAAAGATTATAATATTTAATTTACCAAAAATTATCGAAATCCCACTACGTTTCCGACAGACTACTTATTACGAGGACATCCATGGCAGAGAGACTGCCAAAGTTAGGTAGCACCTTACACAGGGGTATTCAATTATTTTTCCTTCTGGATCCGGATTGATGGTAGTATCACACTAAAACACCTTTTGCGGTGCATATAGTCAGTAGAGTACTAGAGGACAGTACGGTTATTGGTTACCCCGCAAATTTGTATGGAATAATCATAAATAATAAATAAGTAATAAACATGGCTTGTATTAGCATTTCACATTACACTTCCATTTTGTTTTTAAGTGTTGAAACAGTGTGAAGACCGGGGCATAAGAGGAGAGTTCAGTTGACTTAAAAGTACGCTACTGCCATCTTTGAAAAGAATATTCAGAGTGTACGTGAAATGCCAGTCGTATATACTCTGAAATATTTGTGTTAATTTTTGTAGTTTCTGCAGAATACAGTGTTTCTAATGTAATTATTTTTGTCTTTTTACCATTGATCAGGGCTTGAAATGGACCGGAGCAGACCGGAACGCCGTTTCGGTTCGTGAATATCATAAACTTTACTTTCCTGTTCCGTCTCGTCAATATGGTAATCCTAGATAAATAAGGGCAATAGCATGTTAAGAAATGTAAAGCGTTCCGTTTCGTGAAAATATCTATTTCGAGCCCTCCCTTGACTTCGTATCAAACCGTGAAGGTCCGCGGGGGGGGGGGGGGGGGTTTCGAGATCCAAATACGGACCGGAGTCCGCTATTTGAAACCCCGTGACCTAACATAGTAGCGGAAATTGATAGAATTTACCGTTTCCGCGTTGAAGATGTGTTGCTGGTTGTCTATGCACCACTGTTTACTAAATGCTGTGTTAATACAAGATGAACATTGATTCCGTGGGCTTGTGATAACTTCACGATTATACATTAATCACTACTTGTTTACATGTTGATTTGTGGGTTCATATTCCAGAATTATATCAGCATAAACATGAATTTGCATTATTTCCAGTTTCTTGACCATTGCCCTCTTTTGAGTCATATAGAATTCTCGTTATTTGAATTTGAATTTATTTTTTAAGGCTTTTAGGCAACTTTGACTCAGGCCGGATGGATGATAATGAAATATTACCGCACATCCTAATTAATTTTATCTTATAATGGGAGAATTGGTTGATCGGAAAAAGTGAGAGGAAAGTGGAGAACCTCAAGAAAACTCATGCATACGGTTTTTGTCCACCACGAAGCTCACATGGCATGAACAGGGAAACGAACTGATGACCCCAAGCGCCAGAGGTGAGCGCTCTACCATTTAACCACTACCACCTCACAGAAGGCACGAGTATTATACACCGCCATGTTGGGGCCTGGGGGGTGCGTACCCAGTCTGCATATTAAACAGTTGGAAAAGAGTCCATCACTGTTTATTTGTTTAAATTATGGATATGTTGAAAATATATGAGTGAATTTACTACTCGTAATGCGGGACAACCAAACATATTACGGGACGCGTTTTTTAAAACCAAAAGTACGAGACACCCCATATTATACGGGACAGGTGACAACCTACACTGAAAAACTCCTGACACAAAAAGCGCACAGAAACTTCACCAAAAATGGAATGTTTATATGATTGCGTGTGAACTTTGTGAACCTACTGAAAAAATGTGTTTTTGTGTGCTCAGTGTATTTTATCAGTGGCTTCTTACCCTTAGTACATATTTTGCACACATTAAGTTCGTATTTACTGAAGTTCACGTTATTCAGAGCGCGTTTTCAGATCACTTTTAGTATATTTGCCACTAGTGAACTTTTCTGCATGAATTGGGTATCAGCACACCAAAAGTTCATATGTTATGCACTAAAAATGTGGTGTAGTTCATATTAATTACACGAAAAGTGAGTATATTATCCACTAAAAACGTGATAAAACTGCAACACATTGTGAGCTTTTTTCGGAATATAGTGTGCATTGTTTCCGGGATATATTGTGCACTTTAAGTGTAGTTTGATTTTCATTGTAGTTATGATTCGTCTAGGTACTCGTCGTAGCTTTCATTTCAGTGCAGATTTACTAATATATCGAGCAGCCGTAGCTTAGTAGAACATCGACATCGTATTCGGGAGGTACCATGCCGATCGTCCTGACATGTTTATTAAAGTGTTTTCCTGTCACCAGGCAAACGCCGAGATAGTACCTTTAACTCCCGCATCCTTTCTCCAACCATATCCCGGCCGCATATTTGGAATTTTCAGTCAAGACTATACTAGAACCAAAAGCATACTGGGTGGCTGTTTTGTACATTGTGATGGGGGAAAATCACAGAGGAGGGGGGCTTCTGAACGTGTTAAAATTTGCCAATAATAATAATAAAAAATAATCAAACCTGGGTTTAACTAACCGCTGCGCCAGCTAACGCTCGTTTGGCATTATACGTCCGTGAACTACATATAAATGGAAAGCGCGTTAAAATGTTGAAAATTGCCTTAAAATTACAAGAAAACAACATCAGCATTAAAGCAGAAAATGCTTTCTTAAAAAAAAGTTACTCTAGACGGGAATCGAACCCGGGCTTTAAAGTAAGTAAGTAAACGCTGTTCAACATAGAATAGCAAGTCAACTTGAGGCAAACGATTTCGAGACGCTGTTTATACATTCCAACCGAGTTGAGACGTGCCTTGAAAACTCAGTTCGATTGAAAATTTAAAATATGCATCCCGGCGTGAGCAATAAATGCCTAAAGACAATAAATAAAATAAAAATTCATATCATAAGTTGCTGGAGAGAAACGGTTTCCGTATCGCTACACTATGTCGTCTCCCTTGTGAGATTGAGAGCCTCTTCAGTTACTTTGTCGCATAAAACTTCGCTCTCTCTTTAGAAGCTTTAGTATTCTCTATGCTATTACACTTCACACTGGTGACATCATGGGGTGATAAGAACTTTGATAAACTTTATTTTGTATGCACCATTCTAGTAGCTATAGCGTCGTCCTGTCTTGATTAATACGAGTGCAATGCTTTTAAATCCACAAACATCCATGCCCCAAACAGGATACAAAATCGCAACCGCGTGAAAGATATGGCATGAAAAACATCTACGTTCTGATGCAATTTTTACAATCATTAAACATATATTCGAAAAGGTTTGGTTTAGAATGTATTCAAGTAACTTTGTTCAGAAGATGCAGTTAACACTTACCTCTGACTCTGCGCTAGTCGTCAATATGCGAAATGCCCAGGTAATCGTTTCCAGTCCAAGGTTTTAGCTTGAAACGGAAACCCGATGAATGTTGTTCTTGTAAGGTTTCCCCGCCGTTGATGAAGCAATACCCGCTTTGCCTCTCGCAATCTGAAGAACTATTTACACCGATTTATATTTTCTATTTCCTCGTGACTGAGGTACGTTCAATTCCATTGAAGAAAATGTTTGAAAGAAGGCTACGAGAACTAATTTACAGACAGTAGAGTGAACATGACATCATACATCGTGCGGCTGTAGATAAGATGCCCTTGAACTTAGGCCCTGACCGATTCCTTCTCAAATCCTTTTTCCTACCTTATCCCGGCCTGAGCTATAGATGCCGAAAGGTCTTAAATAAAATTCAAATTCATATGACAACACCAAACCTTTTTTATTCGTTTGCTTCCATTTTCTAAACCTTGAAATTAATTAAAATTTCTTTCAGATCAGTGTAATCCATATTTTTGCCATCGTATTTACTGTTTAAAACCAGCACCAAATTAGTCTGTAGCATAAACTGAGGGCTATCCGGTAACAACTTTCTGAAGTGAGTGCAATGATACTTCAGTGAATACTTTAAATAGAGAATATAAATCACATTAATAAATGGAGCTCGAGGTGGCTGATTTCAAAAGTTGTCTTTATCTGCTGTCATTGAGGCATTACCGTGAATTCTTAAAATGGAGAAAACTAACCAAATGAAAGGATCTGCCAGTTTCAGAGTCACTAGATTAAAAACAACCCGACAAAACAAAGTAAATGAACTCATATGTGAAATCAGTTTCTCGCTAGCCTGCTTTACAGACAAAGGACGAAGTCAAATAAAAAGGGGACAATTTTGATAGGTTATATATATACAACCATATCAATTACATACTGGTTGAGGCCTCTCCCGGAGGGAGCAGTTGGTCTGCTGCTCCCACGCTGACCAGATTGGGAGAGGAAAGACGAAGCTCTTAACTGTGATCCTCACTGTTTTTTATTCACAGCAGCTCCCCAATTGCATCATGATGCTGGGTGGGCACCGTTCCAGACTCTCCCGCTTTTGGCAAAAAAATCCCTTGGCAAAGCCGGGACCCCACAATCATCAGTTAGCGACGGTAAACACTAGACCAGGGGGTAGTAATATTAAACCAACTGGTGAGCTTCTAAGGACGGGACCTACACTTTTTGGTAAAGTGGACTCCGAACCACTCCGTTGAATAGACCCCGGAATTGAACCCAAGACCACCCGTGTTTGTCCATTTTGCTTCCTATTAGTTTTCTTTTGTATGCTTAATAATAAATATATGTTTCTAATGAGACACAAGTAGCAATGATCCTGTTTGTATACAACAGTGTGTATATTCCTGTTTGTTAGTAGTGATCGGAATCACCCCCTGATCGATAACACATATTCGCAAACGTATACATTTGTATGTGCACAGTGTTACTCATTATACTATCTTTAATTTTTAAGAACAGGTATTATACAAGTATTCCAACACCGTAGTATTTTTTAAACAACATTCGTCGTCTTCATATGACAGCAGTTTGTGCCCGGAACGATCGGAATCACCCGCCTTTAATAGTGACTAAACCTTCTAAATACTAACACATTAGTTTTTTGTGTATGTCCAGATTTCTTCTAGCTTGCAAGAACCCTCTCGAATTTCAAGGATTGTGGGATCTGCTACTACGCCACTGTGGGAATTAGATTTGTGAGAAAAGTTTATCAGGTTTTACTGTTTTGAGTATTTGATTGGAACTTTTCTGTGAGTATTTCGGTCGTTTTTCTCCGTTTGTGTTAGAGAACATCTTGGCAAGCATGCATGCATGTGTGTGTGTGTGTGTTTGCGTGCGAAGACTGTTCATCATGGCGAAATAGACAGGAAATGTTTTCCCTTCCCTTCGTCACGAGATGTATGTACGCTGTTGAAAAGGTCTCTGCCCTTTCTTCTACCCTCTCTGCTCATTCATATTAAATCCAATCAATAAACTTGCGGCTTTTAAATAGAAAGAAAAAAGAATTGATGGACGACCTTAGCGTGTGTTTCTGACTTACTCTCAAAAACAACAACGTACATGTGACGAGCGACATGGATTTTACGTATACAAAGACAAAGAAATCAATTCATGCAGGAGTTTTAAGTTTTGTGAAGCTGAAAAAAAAGAGGTTTCTTACGTACAGTGAATACGTAATATACCGTAATTAGGAACTAATTATGTCCTACGTCACTCCTTCTTTGTTGCCATGGTGACCAGAGTTCTGCGATTCTACTAACAATTGTGAAGGCTCCGAGGTCGCTTAATAGCAATATCAGACAGACAAACATAAGTTTTTTTATAAAGTAGGTTGAAAACACTGACAACTCATGTGCCTAACAGTGTAGATCACCCCCGCCATCTTGGTATGACCTTTCCATTGATTTACATGGGAATTGTTTCACTCATTTTATGCCTTTCAGAAGTAGAATATTCAAGTTCCACTTTCACGAAATTTGCTTTTGTGGTTATTTTGACTCTTGTAGAGTTTCGGTTTGTGAAGTTTCTTCAAATATATGAGTGTAATGTATTATTAATAGCTTACCATATAAATCACAATATGTCAACGGGAAATTATACTGTTCGTGCGTAAAATATTACATTTCTATAAAACAGCATGAGTCAAAGAAAACATGACGAAACGATAGGCGAAATCTGAAGTTAAAAATTACGGTCCTGAGATATATAAGACGAGTAAAACAATTCCATGTATGTCAATGGAAAGTGCATATAAAGATGACAGGGGTGATCTACACCGTTAAGGACGCCAATATCCACTGTATTTTCAATTACAGCGAATAATGTTTAAAGTTTGGTGTGAATACATTTAAATGTAAGGAAACAAATGGAATTTTAAAGTACGTTGGCAGCTGGGGCGTTTAAGGAGGGTGACAGAGTATTTTTATTATTGTGTAAATTCAAGCGAGGTGTTGCTCCGTCTAACATACTGGAATGGGGAAAAGATAAAAGTATTCCCCATGCGATGCGTATGCAGCATGCACCCTTATTCTTGACCTACGGCACGAAGTAACGGACGTGATCAGTCCCACACTCAGCCGCCGTTATTTCCCAAGTTGCCCAGCAGTTTCAAGAACACTCTGGTACTCAATTTGATAAGAGGATGAGTGAACACCTGGCAGTGGAGCACTGAAGAGAACCCTCCAGCGGCCTTGAACCTGGGCCGCTCGATTCGTAGTGAGACGCGCTACCAATGTCTGAGCTACGGCGACTCCAACATAGTGGAAGCAATTTGAAAAGTTGAATTTTGTAGAAAAATATGTTGGCAGCCCTGACGGTTGGGCTCCCTAAAGACGGGAACTCCCATAGTATTTTTTTTTCTATTGTATCTAATAATGTTTATTGAAATTCTCCTGCAGCTGGGCGTAACGGAATGCAAGCAGGTTGAAAATTTGAATTTAAAAAATGGATTGGCAAACTGACCCACTGCACGAATCAAAAAAATCCTGCAACTCAAAGATCTATTACATTTCCTAGTCTAACCAAGACATTTCGAATGACACCTCAACCACCTTGTGGTTCCTCAGATGTGTGCTTTGGACACGGAAGGGTGCAGTGAGCGGAGACCACCAAGCTATAATTGCAAGAAACCTAAAAATGTTATATTTGTGCACATTTATCGGCCAAAAATATTATGCGGCACATGTTACTGCTGAAAGGAAAACATTCACGATTCCACTGAGTAGCATTCTCCCCTCTAATTACGAGGGAGTTTACTTTCATTGAAATGAAATACGATCGAACCAAAATATTGTATCCAGTGGATGATTTGGGTTTTGAGAAATTTGGTATACTCGCTGTCATTGAGGGGAAACAATGTTCATTAATGCGTGGAAGATAAATGACAATCTTAACTGAATTCTGTTTTTTATGTATACTCATTTTTGCACAGTAAAGTAAGTAAAATGAACTTTATGTATCAAAGACACGTATAGTTGCCAGCTCACAAGATTTCTAGACTGAAGAGTGAAACGCCATCTGTTCTCCCACTAACGCTGACGTCAGTAGGAGGAAATATTGTGCTAGACATTCCTCAGGCGAGCAATCTTGTTAGCTGCCAACTATACTTTATTATCCTTACCATTCAAACGTTCTTCAAATATATTGGTAATTATAAACATTCACATGTGAGATCAGCTAATAAGTGAAAAACCAAAAGTAAAAAAATAAGTTAATACTAATTGCAATTAGTAGAAATTATAACACCTTGAAATTGTACGCTAAGAAATAAAAGAGTAGAAGTGTCAAACGTTCTAAGTGCCAAATTTGAAATTTTACAGGAGAAACAAAACTGAATAGATTTCGTGTCACATAAGGTATGCGTTCCAACATAATGTGATTGTTTTTACCTCTTCCTGATTGATTTGGCACTTGGAAAAGGGATGGGCACATGCGGGTGAGCACATTGAACATGCTTGTGGACAAAAGTTTTTTATTTTTCTTGAAACAATGGCGCGTATAGCTCTGTATGCTACCTTCGCAAACCATGTTATTGGTGCTTGTATAAAAGAATTGATTATATGTAAATACAAGACTGCAAGTAACAGCCTTGATTCTTATGTAGTATTTTTCTTATTTGTAGCTTATATATTTTATATTGACAAGTTCTATACCTGTTAACTCATATTGTTGTTAAAGAAAGGTCTTAAAGAACGCTAATAAATCTGAATCTGAACAATTTGTATTGGCGAATATGTTCTCAAGTGTATGAATTAATGTATCGAAGCTTTGACACATCACAGGTAACTATAATTACTCCAAAACTACAACACACTCTTTTTAACTTCCTAACTCATCGTACCAACTTGGTTATAATAATGTTCTTTGTAATGCACCTTGTAGGGGTTATATTTATTAGAAATTAGCACGGATACAACAACGCCATTTTACACCGTTCTTGTAACAATGTGATATAACAATAAAAATAATAATAAAATAATTATACAGTAAGATCAGTTTTTTTTTTTAAAATTCATTCCAGATTCTTATAACAGTCCTTTAGAAATTTATTTTACTGGGGCAGAAATCTGGTGGCAAAGAAAGAGTATTGTAAAAATGTGATAATCTGTATACAAGAGATGGCTGGACCAAACACAATCTCGATTTTGAGATGTAGAAATGGTGTTGAGAACGGGCATTATGTGTAGGTACTCTTAGGTTAAAAAGTGGAAGAAGTATTCTGACTGTGCCCTGCATTATTTTATATAAAAAAAATCAGTAATTTAGTTTTCTCCTCAATTGCACCAGGCAAATGCCAGGATGGTACCTTGAATTTAGGCTCTGGTCGACTCTTTCCCGTATTCT
>JAGDQP010017632.1:3714-38110 GCA_022664845.1 Lepisma saccharinum | reverse complement strand
ATGAAGTTCCGATTGTTAGTGTTATTAAAAAATATTTATTATTATTCAATAATTGAACGTATTTATGTCTTTAGGCAACTCAGGCTGAGGATTGAATATATGGTGGAGCAGGGGATGTTGGAAGATGTCGGTCAGGGAATCATCAGTAGGTACTATCCCGGCATTTACATGGTATGACAATCAACCCTGCTAAAACCTCAGTCAGAATGAGATGTCGCTAAGATCGTTTCCAGGACATTCCGATTGTCAAGCCATCGCTCTACCAAGTGAACTACGACTACTCTATATATTATTCTTTACTATTATTATTATGGCCTTCGGGCATCTCAGTCTCAGGCCGAAATAGGGAAGGGGAAAGGATGCCGGAAGACGTCGGGTCACGGCCTGTGTTGAATGTGTTATCACAGCATTTGCCAGGTGTGACCAGGAAAACCATAAAAGAACCCCGGTCAGGATGGCCAGCAGCCGCGCCGGTTTCGAATTGGAAACCTTCCAAATGCTAACACACTTAACAATCTGTCTATTAAGTCACGGCTGCTTGGTTGCTATACATGCTTTTTAATCTGTTAATTTCCTCAGAGAAGATACCACTTTTAGATTCATGTGATTAATGTATTCTATTTTATAGTAAATACATACAGTACTATCTATTATTGTTCCAGGGTGTGTCGAAGAAGGCAATTACGGACGCTGCACCTTGACCTTCGTTGTGTTACCGAAGATTGTATCACTAAAAGTGATATAAAAAGCACAGAAGTTGTTTACACGTGTTTGAAGAGTTTAATGTGAACATTTATCTTTCCTGCTTTTTTCTTTGTTGTTTTTTTCTGTTGGACTGTTGACTTTCTAAACTCATTTTTGGAGAGAAAGAACATAGTATATTTTTTTTTACTGAATCAACCGTGTGTACAGTTTACTAACTGTTAAAACATAAATAAAATTGTAATGTTTTTTTCCTATATTTGGGGTTACATTTTTTTTTATTTTTATTGATTTAGATGCTAATTTTTTAAAGGTGTTGTCATGTTTTACTTAAAAATTAGTACGTACGTGCCTGAATTAAGGATACCATCCCGACATTCGTCTGGGACAAGAAAACACGGAAAGAAATCAATCGGAATATTTTTTGTGGTACCCAGCATGATATGGTTTGTGGTGATTTTTTAAAATATTTTAAATATATATATCAGCCATACCGAAAGTATATATTTACTATCTGTATAAGATTCAAGGTTGAAGTTATAGTTGAGGCGCGTTGTATCAAAATCCGTTATATCCACTTTTATAAAACTTACCAAAAACATGTGATTTTACCGGCATAAATTAGGTTTTAATTTGCAGCCTTTGAAGCCACAGGTAAAAATGACTATTTTTTTTTCAAAGTATTTAGGAAAAAATTAGATATAACGAATATAGATACTACGCGTCACAGCTAAATGTATTAGATGTCATTCAGATTTTACGTCAGAGCGTTTTTGGTCAAATTATACCCCTTCCCTCCTTAGTAAGCAACATTAAGTAGATGCTCTATCCCTAATACGTAGACTCCCACCAAAAATAAACAAAGCTTGACCTCTCTCGCCCCCGAATGCTGACGAAGTATTTGAACGATTCCTGACATTAAAATATGTACATGCTTCAAATACATATTTAACTGTACTGCATAGTATCAAAATTCGTTATTTACAGTAAAAAATAAACAACGAATTTTAATACTACGCTCCACAGTTACCAATATGTGTTTGAAACATGTACATTTTTTAATTTCAGGAGTCGTTCAAATATTACGTCAGCGTTCGGGGTCGGGAGTTTAAGCTTTACTTATTTATGCTGGGCGTCTAAGCATTAGGGATAGGGTATCTACTTAATGTTCGTTACTGCGGGGAAGGGGGTCTAAATTGACGAAAAGCGCGCTGCCGCGAACACAAAAATATTGTGTATGAAAGTGTCTAGAAAGTGCATTTAATTGTTCCAAAAGTGCTTGAAAGCGAATAAAGTGTCCTGAAAGTAGTCAAAACTAGTTTCCAAAACACACTTTTGGAACACATTAAAATTGAGGGCGTTTCTTTTTCACTTTTAAGCACTTTTGTAGCACTATTAAGGGAACACTTTTGTACACTTTTAAAGTACTTTTGAACACCTTGGAGACGCTTTCATAGCACTTTATTTCACTTTTGGACACTATAAAAGTGTTCGAAAGTGAGCTAAAGTCGTTTCCAGAAAGTGCTCAAAGGTGTTCAAAAAAGTGTTAAAAAAGTGTTTTTTTTTTACAGTGTACAAAATTTCAACCAAAATAAATCTAACACACGGAAATTAAACTAAAAACATGCCAAAATACACGTGTAAAAGTAAATCAACAAACTTGAAAACGGCTGCATTGGCGACTAAACTCTAAGCTCAATCACGAGATAGAAAGCTGTGGAAGAAAACAGGAAATAAAACCACCAGGTTGATAAATCGAAGAATGATGTTATAGAGTTCTGAGGAGTTCTACTTTATCAAAGAAATCAGAAAGAACGATACCAAAATCCTCACGACCCTGGAGAGGGGAAAGGTAAAGCTTGACGGTGACTAGTGTATTAGAAGTCAAGTAACAGCTCTGTGACATAAGCGAATGGGTGACCTTAAGTAGAAATATTGAAACAGAGAGACCACTGGAATAAAAAGATAAACACTAAAAGCAAATCAAGGGACCAAGATAAATCTGTAATGGAAATCACTAATATTGATAAACTTATAGATAAAAGCCGTCTATTATCTAGTGTTCTATAGAGTAATCTATAAGTTAGTGGAAGATGTATACAAAATGTGCACATAAGCCACACACACCCATTCACGAAAACAGATAAGGACTTAAGCTTCTATTAGTAAGGAAATACGGCAAACTAACAGCCACACAGATAGAAAACCCGTGTATAGAAACGGGATTTTTAGCCTATGCACCAGATGATAAATACTTGGTAAATTTTGTATTTTGGGGCCATTTTAGTAACTAATGTAGTTCGGCCCATCATGATTCCATTAGCTATTAACTTTCTAACAGCTAGCACAAACTAGCATGCGGCATCTGGGAATAGAACCCACAACTTTGGAGAAGTGGCCTGGAGCCTCAGACCACAAGACTAAAACGGTCGACACCACTCCGTCACAGAGACAACACATCGTATATAGGAAGACTTCCATAAAAGAACAGAGAATCTACGACTAGTGTGACTGGAAAGTCCGGGCTCCACGTCTCACCTGATACTGTTAAATATTGAGAAACTTATTGCAAGACCTTTAGAACAATTATGAGAATATATTTGGACGTTTCATGCGTGAATGGGGGGATTAAAGAGATGAATATTTCTTTAAAGTGTTTACATTAGACTGTAGAGTCCGCGTCAAATTGGTGTCCGCCATATTTTTTAAAAAATCTGAAAACCAAAGCGAAATATTTGGTACCCATTTTTTTCTGGCTCTATACACCAAATACCTGAAGAATGTGCAAAAAGTAAAACTTGGCAAGCAAATCGAGCGGATGACAAATACCACCCCACTACAAACAAGCATTTCGTAGATACATGTGTGATGATGCTCCAGTGATGCTGTTTGTTTTCTTTGTTTAAATAAATATTTATATCTTAGAAGAATATTTATAGATATTTTTACTATCAATACAGTAGAGCCGCGGTAATCCAGACCTCCGATGGTTCGACTCCTCGCATAATCCGACTCCGGCGGAAATTGAGACCTCGGGGTGGTCAATAGGTTAGAGCGTTCGCTTTCTGTGCGCGTGGTTGCTGGTTCAAACCCCGCCATGATCAATTAAACGCAGTTGTTCGGAGCTCACTTTACCAAAAACTGTAGGACCCATCCTGCGAAGCTCACCTGCTCGTTTAGGACGTTAATAACAATATACTAACTGCAGCGGAGGTTGAAGAATGTCGACGTATGTCTGTACTTGTCCTCAAAACACTACGTACTTTATTGAGTAAGTTAGCTGGTGACACTTGATCAGTGCGTCGTTGGCGTAGCATTCGGGAGGTCGTGGGTTCGATCCCAGCAGCCGACCATCCTGACAGGTTTTTTCCTCAGTCACACAAGGTAAATGCAGGATGGTACCTTCAAGAAAGGCCCTGGCCGACACCTTCTCGAATCCTTCCCCCTATCCCGGCCTGATCCTTAGATGCATAAAGGCCATAAATAAAATTCAAATTTGATCAGTCCATTCTGATGTTTTACTTTAAGAGTGTTTGTTGTTTAAGCATTGACTTTTACACAGTGGGCAGTAAGTTTATGCTACAAATCGGCTCTCAGTGTAGTGCACTTGTCTCATTATGGCTGCTAAAAAGCGTAAACACGTGACGCTGAGCTTCAATAAATTTAATATGTTAAATATTTATGCTCCTCTGATAATCCGAACCTTGCATTCCGACCATGCCCTCAGTTTCACAGGTGACGGATTCTACTGTACATCAAATTATTCCAGAAATATAAAGCTACATATAAACGTTCTCACCACCAGGTGTTGGGTCAACCCCCCCTTTAATTATATCAGAAGAAACATCTACATGAAACATGAAACTTTTCTCATACGTTCATTTCTTTAACAGAGAAAGTGATTTAATGCGAATCCCATTCACAGCTTATCGTCTTTCTTCTGCTGTGAAAATGAAACAACTTTTTATTCTTTCTCTGGTTGCTCAAAATTAGCTTACATTGTTGGTATGCAAATTCAAGTTCCTTTATAAAATTGTTAATTGACAAATCAGATGTGAACAAGTATTGTCCCGCTTACATTTCGCAATGCCTATGCCGAGTACAGGACGGAAACAATATTTTTATTTTCCACACCCAACGCTATCTGTAACAAAGAGATCCTTATTTTATAAACTACTGTCCTAATTCAATGAACTGGCCAGTGCACTAGAAATCACTTCCAGTTACAATACATATTTGAGGACGGTTACTGAAAGACTGAATGATTTCTTGCTCTTTTGATGTATTTCTGGTGACCGTACTGAATCAGGAGATGATAAAATCTTCTAACATACCAGAAATGTAAACCTAGAGAAGTGTCAATGCGGGAGATTGGCCAACCTTAAAGGGAAAAAAATGCCGGAGATTAAGTGAGAAACGAAAAATATATCAAAGAGTTCCAACACAGTTGTTAATTATATCAAAAGTTCTATGAGAAAACAATCAGAGCTTACGGTAGCGACTAATTTCAGTTTTCATAGTAGGTCTTAATTGAAGAATTAAGCTAAACTTGCCGTTAAAGTTATTGAATTAGTTTACGATCTGATTAGTTCAATAATTCTTCAACAAACCAACCGTACACTATGTTGATAGGTAACAAGGAACGAAAAATACATATCAGTTCTACAATTCAATAATTAATTAAATAAACTAAAAAGTTATTTTTGCTGGCTACTGTTTTCCATTTGTGTTCATCGTTGTTCAAGTTGGTAGTTTTTCTAGCAGTATTTAAAAGTTTACTTAGAAGTTGTAGATCGGCCAATGGTAAGAGGCCTTCTAAACCATCCGGCGTGAAGTTAGCGTCAGAATCATATTCAAACTAGCAGATACGAGTATTATTAAGGTTGACAATTTTTAGCGTTTAATTAACACATAAATTCCAAAAACAACAGTGTTTGCACCTAGATGGAAACATCGATAACACATAGAAATAAGAGTCCTGTCCCAGAGTATAGACAGCAGAGCGCTAATTACGCCCGAAATGAGCTAGAATCATATTCAAATCCACATGATAGCAGATATTATGGTTGGCAATATTTAGCTGTCTAATTAAAGCATCAATTCCAAAAACAACAATGGGTGCATCTATATGGGAACAAGTACAACACATAGAACTAAGAGTTCTGTCCCAGGATAAAGACAGGACAGCGCTAATTTCTCCCGGAGTAAGCTAGCATCATAGTCATATTCATCCGATATTAGGTCGACAATTTGTGCCGTTTAATTAGTGCATGAATTCCAAAAACAAAAATGGTGCACATAGATGGAAAAATGGACAACACATAGAACTAAGAGTCCTGTCTCAGGATACAGACAGAACAGAGTTGTCGGCGTTCCCGTCTAGGCGCATCCACTTTCATTTTTGGAATTGATTCTTAAATTAGACAGCAAGAACTTGTCAACCTTAATCTCTGCAAACATATATATATATATATATATATATATATATATGTCTTACTTTGGGCGAAATTAGCGGTATCCTCTCTGAATCCTGGGACAGGACTCTTAACTCTATGTGTTGTTCTCGTCTCCATCCAGGACACACTTTTGTTTTTGGAATTTATCAATTAATTAGATGGGAAAACATTGTCAACCATAATATCCGTTATAATATATAAGAATTTGAATATAATTATTGGTCATTTTGGGCAAAATTAACACTGTCCTGTCTGTATTCTGGGACAGGATTCTTCGTTCTATGTGTTGTTCTTGTTTCCATCTAGAGACACCCACTTTTGCCTTTGGAATTGATGCGTCAATTACACGGCAAAAATTGTCCATGATTATATCTGCTATCATATAATGAATTTGAATATGATCCTAGCTCACTTAGGGCGAAATTAGCACTGCGCTGTCTTCGGTCACGGCTCTTAGTTCTATGTGTTGTCCATGTTTTGATCTAGGATCCACTCCAATTTTTGGAATTCATGCGTTAATTAGACGGCAAAAATTGCCAACCATAATATCTGATGAATTTGAATATGAATCTAGGTCATTTCGAGCCAAATTAGCGTCGTCCTGTCTTTATTATGTATTTAGTTCTTTGTATTGTCTTTGTTCCCGTCTAGGAACACCCACATTGCTTTTGGAATCGATGCGTTAATTAGACGGCAAAAATTGTCAACAATAATATCTGCTTTCATATATGTAGATTTGAATTTGATGCTAGCTCATTTCGGGCGAAATTAGCGCTGTCCTGTCTGTATCCTGGGAATAGACTCTTTGTTCTTTGTGTTCTTCTTGTTCCCATCTATGTGCACCCACTTTTATTTTTGGAATTGATGCGTTAATTAGACAAAGAATTGTCAACATTAGTATTTGCTATGAGAGTTGACCAGTCTTCAGTAGCTGCACCATTTCGTTTTCTCAGAGATCCTTAATTTTTAGATGACTTTTTATAATGTTTATGTTGTGCTGTACTGTCCAACTGATAGGTATTCGAAATAGCTAATTCAATTACAACTTTCACCACAAAGCGTTAGTAGGCAGGTAGTATGCTCTTTACGTTTCTTGATACGAGTTTGATAATAGTATGAATTCTCATGTGGTAATTTTTTAGAGATATTGAATATAAGTAATTTTATTATAAGTGGGCTGTGTTATTATTGTTGGTGAAGTTTTCGTCATAATAAATCAATTTTCCATTTTACGGAGAATGACCAAGTTTCAATGGGTGTTTTGGACATACCAACCATAATTCTTGTCATACAATAATATCATTATTGGTGTTTCGTGGCTCTATTGTTGGGTAATGAATCAGTTTTTGGTATATAATATTGACAGGGCATTTCGTGTGAAATAAGTTTGGATAAATTGAGTTGAGCTTATAGTTTCAATATATTATAGTATTAATAAAGTTAGCCTCTCTAATATGTTTTGAGTGAGACATGTCAAAGGAAGATTTTTTTTGGTAAAGCTGTATTTCTGATAGAGGAAAATTTATTATTACTGATGCATTTTTTTTAGATTATATTTAGTTTTTCGCAGGTAATACCTATA
Organism: Lepisma saccharinum; assembly: GCA_022664845.1. NCBI lineage: Eukaryota > Metazoa > Arthropoda > Insecta > Zygentoma > Lepismatidae > Lepisma > Lepisma saccharinum. The sequence continues at coordinate 30,370 of JAGDQP010017632.1, read as the reverse complement.
ATAAAATGTAGCATAGCTGCCTTGAAGGATTACTTATTAAACTGTCTATTGAGAGATTGAATTGGTAGTGTGACCTCGAATTTTTTTTAAGTAAATAAGTTCTTTGTTGTTCATGTTTTGTACATTGGAAGATAATGTCATTTAGAGTTTCAATAGCCTAATGATCTTCGCAATCACAATAAGGTGTGCTTACAAGTTGTATTTTATATAAATTTTGTGATATCCCACAGGCTGCTCCAACGAAAGTAGATAGACTCATCAGCAAACCAGGGACCAGCGGCACCCTGATGCAAAAAGGGGGCTTACCCAAATTCAACGTGGTCAAACCTACCCTGGAAACAAGTCGACATTACGCCACAGGAGAGGAAAAACACTATTGGACCTGAAGGCAAGGAGGGTACGTACGCATTAGCAATCTGCTTCAGCCACATCGGAGACAGAACATACACTAGTCTAGTATACAAAACATGCATGTAAGAAGCCCAAAAGAAGTGCCCAAACGCAGAAAGTTGGCTAAAAGCAGAAGGCTAAAACACGAAGTAAAGCATCCCAAAAAAGAGAGCATTCCGCAAAAAAGCAGAACATAAAAGCTATTTTAGTGACCTAACGCAACTAGGACCATAAAATAGTACAAAGCTCAACACTTCCGCACACTAGTTAATATTAAGCACGAAAATTTGGATGCACTGAATTAATTTGACTACTCTCTAAAGATTGCTGAAGCATTGGATCAAATATCAAATTTCATCTGCAAATTATTTTCTTACATTTAATTAAATTAACACTTCGCGGACTGAAATAGCGAAAGGTTGGGAACCTTTCCAGCAGTACCACATTGATGATAATCTACCTACATCATAATGACACCCTTGACACAAGAAATACCTGGTAAAATTTAATTTATTTTTACTTAAATATGACAAACCCAAGGCAAAGAGCTGATTGGTGGTAAAAAAATCCGAGGAGAATCTCCTGAAAATCAAAAAGAGCATTGAAGATGCTGTCAATTTCACAAAACAAAAGGGTAAATTACTCATATACAGAAAAGCTCTGTCCTAGTACAGAGAATATAATTCACATACCTATTTTCCAGAAGTAATAAGTTCTTTTACCTTTCGAAACGTACTAGACATTCTAAACTCTAGCCCAGTTAAATCAAAATTTCCACAATTACTGATGAATAAAGCTTCTTTTAAGGAAAATATTTTTATTTACAATGTAGCTATTGAACAACAATTTAGTTTGATATTTTCAAAACGTTGGTAAAACATTTCGTATGGAATTTCCATTTTTACACTTCATTAAGATAACCTTCAATACAGATAATACAAACATGGTCTACTAGGGTTGGGTTAGGTATTAATTTACAATACAAGTTTCCATGAGCGAACTGACTTACGGTTGTGTACGTAACGAAGAAGCTTTAAACTTTGCAAAATGCCAAAATAAAACATGGGGAAAAGGTTGAATCTCACGGTTAACAAAAACGGACATGTTGTAGAGATTTCGTGCAATTCAAACATACCAGTACTGAAAGAGTAAACAAAAATGCTGAACGGAAAAATAATGTACATTTGAAAGGTCGCATCAACTATAGTGTAAGGTAAAAATATTTCAACATACAAACCAAAATTTTAATATGCTGAAATTTAGCTATCTATATGTAGGTGAAACAGACTTGAGTTTCTGGAAGAGAAAGAGGAATTTCAAGACATTAAACATACATACTTGAATTTAGATAACTGACCCCCGATGGCTTTGAAATTAAGCATACATTCTTACGGTGCACAACACTTCACAGAAAAAACACATCAATTTCATATTGAAAAAAACACTGAATTACTTGCACACACACAGAAAGAAGGGGTATCAACCATACTGAAAATTTATTTTTATTTATTTCAAAATCTAGAAAAAAACCACTGCACACACCACATATACCACAACAGGGTGTACCTGCAGCATTCTATTCACAGCTCCTTTCATAAAAGACATGGGGAAAGCTGCTTCCTAAAAATTTTTTGTTATTTACCAGATGATTCTGCTCTGTATATTAATTAACTTCCCAGACATTGGCTGCATTATAACATTGCTTTTATATAACTTTCGGAGGCAGCGTAAATTTTGAGCACCCGTTCCTACTCGACGACCATGTTTTAACTTCTGACTGGCCCTCAGCCAATCAGCGAAGAGAATCAAATCAGACAACCGGGAGACGAAGGGGGTGTGGCTTACCAGCAACGTTTCAACAAAAAATAAAACAACAATCAGATCTTTATTTTTTTTTGAAGATTTTCAAAGAAAGAAAAATTATTGAGGAAAATAATGTAACGAAATATGCAAAGAAATATTCAGTAATAAAATGAAGAAACAATAAAGATACAATCCCGCCAAACAACAATGAAAGGGATGTTCTGTATGTCTAATCTTCATTGTCATCGGGGCAAATAAAACTCTTTGAAGAAAGCCGAAGACGTAAAACATCGCCGACAAAGCTGGAACGTAAAGTTATGAAAGCACAGAGAAAGGGCGAGATGGTAAGATATGCTGCGACCAAGCGAAAATCGGTCGCCACAATGTTCTTTAGTGGCGATATTTTAAGATTGATTTCTATTTAAATGTACTGTTGCTTGTCGATTTAGATTTATTGTGAAGTATCATGGGGTTCTTAGTTGTAAATTAATATGTGGTCTATCTTAGTGTCTCGCTAATAAGGGTGAATATTGTAACCAATTCAAGCCAATTGTTTATTTTTTCTTCATTTTGTACCTTATATATTAAATCTTCCCAGTGCAGCTTTACATTGTTAATTTCTTTTTAGAGGCGGCAGACGTATTGTATAGATTGTTAGGTTTTCTTTAGTTTTGTTTGGTCTGTAATATCTGGTTTGTTATTACTTCTTCTTTCTGTTGTTCATTGTTATTGTATCCCATGTAAAAAGGCTTCAGCTGGTTTTGGATACTTAATAAGTAAAAAATCTTTAAAAATCAAACAAGGATTGTCTCTTTCTGCTGTAACGTATCCGTCTACAGTCCGTGTAACCTATAAGGCTCTCTTCCACGACAACTGGGCAATAAAACAGTTACTTTATATAATGCTGCTATTCAGATTAAGAATATGCAGCAGTGATGTCCTCTTCCGGAATACCCAGAAACAATGAACCTTATAATTAGAATTATTAAAAGTTGTTCTCACAACAAAAAAGAACTTAGCAGTCGCAATATCCAAGAACAGAATAAGGTGAGCCCGTGAGATAAATTTGGACCTAATGGGAGAATAAATGAACCGATGTTAACGTTATTTAGATTTCTTAATTAAGAATTTAGAATATATCTTCTCTTTAAAATTATGCGTTGTTCACATGTAACGATTTAAAGTTTTACTTTGATAGCTTCCCATCATTAGAATTTTTCTCGTTATTATTTTCTTTCTTCCACGGCTGGTGAAGTCTTTCATTATTTTCAGTTCTGTTTCCCTCATGAGTTATTTGCCATATGTGAATACAGTATCTTATATTTAGAAGAGGGTGAAATTTAACAAAACACCAGTATCACACGTTCCTTCCTCATGTAAACTACAATTCCCTATTATTTTTTCTAGTTAATTTTCCTTGCCATCATTTTTTGTTTGCTACAAAGATTAGTATTTTCTACGTTTCCTCTAAAGCGGGTTTCTCTTTCTTTCTTTTTTCCTATTGAAACTTATTGTGAGCATGAGCTGAAAGGAAACAGATTCACAAAATATTCAGATGATAAATTTAAGTTATTCACCGGAACGTTAGACCATTTGTTACCGTGTTGAACCAAAAGTTTGCTTTTTCCGGATGTAAAATAAAGGACCCCGAAAAACGTACAGAGCTTCAAACTTAGTTGGAAACTTTCCATTGAAGACAAAAAAAGAAAACTCTTTTGATACTGCAACCAAAAGTTCAGAAGAGCATTAAGGGAAATTCAAGTATGAGAACGTAATACACATTTGCAGGAAGAGAAGAACCAAAGAAACAGAAACAACTCTGCTATATGGTAAACAAACAAGATGAAATGTGGTAGTGAGATAAATAATAGCATTAAGATTAGCCATCACGCATGTCTTTTTTTTTACTTAAAGTTTTAAAGTAAATGTTTTTATATAGGGAATTTTGAAGGAAATACTTTCTTTTCCGAAAATATGGTAGTAATTTAATCCATTGTATACAATAATTTGTTCCCATGCTAACAAGTTATTTGCCGCAATATGTTGCACAGAATAAGCCAAGCATTCATACTTTAATCTACTTTTCTATAGATCCCATGACGTTATCGAATATCTGTTTCATGCATGAAAGTTGTTCTTTGCTACTATAAAAATGCTCCTATTGCTACACACTAAAATAATGCCGAGAACAATCACTAAGTTACATAAGGCAACTCAAATGGTAATATTTTCAATATCAGTAGCGGACCGGGAACACCCATACGAAGGGTCAACTTCAAAATTTTAAATACAAAGCGGGGTAATTTTTCCCTTCTTTGAACAAGCAGTGAAAATGGAACAACTTTTAGAGGAAACATTATTCAATCTTTTCTACTGTTTAACAGCTACAACAACCAATTGAAGTGGACGGAAAGTAAGTTTGCACTCGTAACAAGTAATACACAATGATAACTAACACCTCAGAACGTTTCAAGACTAAAGCACACAGTAAAGTCAAAATTTTGGGAGTGTAAGGGAAGTTTTGTACGATTTCTATCGATTTTTCACAACAAAAATTTAAAGTTTGGGGGTGTTGTCGAGATTGTGGAGGGTAACATCACCCACAGGGGTCTGGTGGAATCACTGAGAGCGCAAATAAGCTCCAAGTTATAGCGGTTTTAAAAAATATTAAATGCGTGGGAGTAAATAGGAGAATTAATTTTAAAATACACATTACGTGAAATCACCTTTCATAAGCATACCCACTTCTCTCCCTGTACTCATCAATTGTTATTGAACACATCGTATGGCATCTCAAATTAACCCTCAGATAGCGCAGTTCCTCAAGTACAATCAGTGACTAAATTTCTTTCTCCTTGTTAACATTTGTTTACATATAAATTGGAAATGATGGATGAAGTTGAGTATGTTACATATTAATGTTAAGCTAATAGAACTACACAGTAGACAGATGTGAAACAAAACTATGCTTTAGCTTCATCACTTCACTATTAACGTTTCAAAATTTACATAAAATTCATTTCAGGAGACAGTAGATGTATGATGAACATAGCTAAAATAGTGTTATGTTGTGGCGGCCCGTGGTTGTCTCCACTGGGTGATGCACTCAGGTCCTCAGCCAAACACAAATTGTAGGAGACACGACCAATTAGGAAAGAGCTTGAGCTTACGAAACATACATGATATTAAATATTTGTTTTAGGGCAAGGAAAATTTACAAGGACTCAGCATCCCTGGCCGTGGACCTGGACTTTCACTATGTGAGAGAAGATTAGGTAGTTAATCAGTCACAATCAATCAACGTAAAGTTAAATTATGTAACGTATACACAAAAGAATAAGTGATCAGATTTTCAAATAACTGGAGGTTAAGTCAATTAGTTACGATTTTGAGAAAACTTAGAAAAATGTCGTAGCTATAATATTGAGAATAGAATTTAATAATTTGTCACAATTTTTCGTGGTTTGAAATTTGTGTGGCTATTATTGGTATTGTTAATATCAGTTTTTGAAAATTTGAAGATTCACTAAACGTTTTTTCTAAGCTATTTTGAACTATAAAGTTGAAGAAGCCCACAGCTTCTGACATAGATCGAAATTCTTCTGCCGAGTGGATTGAAGACACTTCGTAAAGACAGCTTTTCTTTGTGAAGAAATGTGTAAATAGAACATAATTTCTCCATAGATAGTTTTAGAAAATTTCAAAAGTAACTAGGTAATTTCTCTGGAGTAAACAGCGTGACTGCTATAAAGTGAATGTAAAGCGGGATTTTGTTTCGCAAGTAATCACATTGCATATTTCCTTTACTTCCCTTACCTATTCCATCTTTCACTTTTTCTCCTTTTTGATATCGTATTTGTATTATCTGTTGTTTCACTCGAATCATCAAGCTGGTCTATTATACGTCTAATATTTGTTTTTCAAAATGGAAAATAGCCATTTGTGCCAAGGAAGGGACACTTTCTCGATTTTGAAGTTGATTAAACAAAATTTTAGTAAGACGCATTATTTTACTTAAAAAATGAAGCCAGAAATTAAAATGGTTGCTAATAAGTGTTTTCTTGAGTACTTCAGCGCGATGGATTGTGTTTGATTTTTTTCCTTCCTCCATTATCACTATCTTCTTATTCATGCATTGAATAATAAATATCCCTTTTATGTTGAAAGATAGTATTTACGCATCTGGACAGGAAAAACCCAACAAATATTTCTAGCTCTGGTTAACCGTTTCTTAACGAGTGAATATAAAACTGCGACTTGCTGGGGACTACCAGAAATAAAAGTACAAACGACTTGTAAATTTGAAAAAAATAATATATATATATATATATATATAATAAATCACAGCCATATTCAATCCACTAGTGGATGAGGCCTCTCCCCGAAGGGAGGAGTTGGTCTACTGCTCCCACGCTGACCAGACGGGTTGGGAGAGAAGAGCCGAAGCTCTCACTGTGATCGCCACTGTATTTTATTCACAGCAGCTCCCCAATTGTCCTCACGATGCTGGGTCAACCCCTATATATATATATTTCAGAGCTCCTGCGTAGCCTAGTCGGTAGCGCGCTCGACTTCAGTGCGAGCGGTCCCGGGTTCGATTCCCAGTGTTGGCTCAAAAAGTTCGGTGTTGACCCAGCATCGTGAGGACAATTGGGGAGCTGCTGTGAATAAAATACAGTGGCGATCACAGTGAGAGCTTCGGCTCTCCTCTCCCAACCCGTCTGGTCAACGTGGGAGCAGTAGACCAACTCCTCCCTTCGGGGAGAGGCCTCATCCACTAATGGATTGAATATGGCTGTGATTTATTATTATTATTATTATTATATATTTATATTTATAAAAGCAGGTTTCCTCATAAACAGATTCACTAAATGAGCGTAACAATCTACCTAGGTATATACACATATCTAGGTATACACACATCATTTGAAATATGTAGGTATGTACACATCATTTGAAATAGGACGATACAATACCATAGCTTTAACACTATTATTTCGCGATTAAAGTAACATAAGTCAAACGCAATGACCTCTGTCTAAAAGCGATACTGAACTGACTGCTGATGGTGCCAAAAACTTCTTGAATATATGAAGCCGAGAAGCGGAGAAGACACTTAATCTCGTTTGTCTACTTCCAGTCTAAACCAATATGGACCAAATTTTCAGTTCTAACTCATCTTTTTACGCTCGATATCGCTGTGTGGCCCGTGTTTTTATTTATGTCTTAATTCTTGCAGAAACGTAAATAATATTTGCTGTATTTTCTATTACCTGCAGAGTACGGCATGCTATTGTATGAATAACTCAGGAATAAAACTTAAATAAAAAGTACGGCGATAAGATGCGTATAACATTGAATTAGATCTGAAAATTTGGTCCACATTGGATTAGACTAGAACTGGACATACGAGTTTAAATATTTGCTCTGGCGTCTATCTTTCGATACTAACAAGGGAACCTTACGAACCAAGTTCCGCGGATTTTCACCGGACTGGTTCCAAAAGAAAGGGAACAGGGTAGGAAGTCAGAATGTAAGATTGTTTTTTTCGGAGCAGGTGTGTGAGAGCCAGGAGAACGGGTTAAGGGTGAACTCGTGCTTCGGTCCAGTAAAACTGTACTCGTTTTCTTTTGCCAGTTTCTCATAAACGGAAGCAGAGAATGAATTGTAACTTAACATGAGTATAGGTAATGTTGTTCTAGTGTGTTGCCAGCTATAGACATTCGCAGTGTTTCCAGAATATTAAAAGGCCGAAAATATCGGTGAAGGCAGGGACTATAACGATGAAGTCAACGTCATTTACTGACAAAGTATAGTTTATTCTAGTGCTGTGTACTACTTCGCCAATACTATTTTGATTTCAGTGGTAATAAGCGAAATCACCAGGAATCCTGAAATAGTCATCAGGAAATTCGAGTTAAGTGCAATTTATACGCAGACTGTCAATGAGTAGATGATTCAGACAAAACGCGTTGTTACAATGAGCACATCTCATGAATCAAGAAGCACTGCACTGATCTGATGAACAAACTTCAGAGCCAACAGTGAGTGTCGCAGCATTACTGCATCAGCGTCCTGAATAGTTCCGGTTCTTTGTCCAGATATCCTGACTTGTACCATGCATACTTGATCATGTTTCGAAACATTGGGGACGAAAACTGATAATGAGTGAAGGATTAGAGATGAATGAAGTTGTCCCGATGCCAGATGTTGAACTCTTCGGTCGCGATAATGGCATCAGTCACGAACTCAACAAATGCATTATACGGGCGGAAGAAATAGACATCCAGTGGTGGAATTAAATGCCATTCAAATTCACTAATGCTTTCTAGAATTGTTCATTTGATTAACACTTCATCCGTATTGGCTGACCACGAAACAAAAAGTAGAACCATGGGTTCTTCGTATAAAGTAGACACCCTTGGCCAGAATACATTGGTCAGCAATCAGCATTACCTTCTGATCATCTTTTTTTATGTTAGCAGAGCCAGAAGCATAAGACATAATATTTGATGGATCAGCTGGTTTGCTTTGAGGAAATTTCGGGCTGGATTCTGCACAAAGCATGTACATCGGCGAATGTAGATCTCTGTCCATGGAGATTACAGGCATTATCATGTATGAGTGCGTCGTTGCCGACGTAGATCCTACAGTTGCATATACTCGTTTAGTGCCCATTGATCGAAGTGTTCGTCCTGAATGCATTTCTTTCTCGAAACGACTTTGATCTGTGTTCAGGATCTGTTTGCGAACCAAATGTCGTTCGATGAACAAGGATTTCATTTTCCTGACGAATTCATCTGATTTCCGCTGTATATCCTCCTCTTTTTAGGCGCAGATCTTTGACACTTTATGAGTAATTGATCGCGAGACGATCCTGTTCCTTTTCTTAAACTTGTAAATCCATGAATGTGAGGCCTGACAGATGTCAATAATTGTGAAAAATGCTACAGTTTCTAAATGTGATAATTAGAACTTCATTTCAAGCCAAAAGACAATTTGAACATTGTTTAGGAAATGTATATTCTTGGCTAATCGTTTTTACCTTGTTACTTTTGATGGCTACAGGTTGTTTTGAGTTTAGTTCAAGTTCAATATCGAAGTATTTTCAAATAATTATGCTTGATATGGCCCAGGAAGTTAAGAAATATTAATATTGGAACTTAAGGCAATTATGTATACATGTAGTACATGCGTAATTCAAATGTGGTATCTAGAATTGCATAGAATTGGGCCTATTTTGAGGAATCACTAACAATGTCAACGAACTTTGTTCATTGTAAATGCTTATGTTAATCTTTGGAATCGACATTTATCATTTAATAGATTATAGCTCAGACAGTAACTGCTAAAACGAACCCAAATAGTAAATAAAATAACAAATGGCGACGAGGATGTCTGATGTTAGAAATAATCATTCCTAGTTACTGGTCAAAGTATATTAGAGATCTGTGTAACATTGGATGCCAATACAAAATGGCTAAGGAAATAATAAGGATATTTTGCTTATGGTTGCTACATTTATTGATTGTGTTATGTAATTGGAAGAACAGAATATTATGGACATTTTCTATCAAGAATATGAAAGTAGATGAAAGCAAATTAGAGTTACGAAGAAAAAAATTATTTCAATTGGAACAAGGTTTGCATGAATCAATAAGAGAATTTGTATCTAACCTTAAAACACAGGCAACATTTTGTAGTTTTGACTCAGATATGGATGAATTGGTACTTGATCAATTTATATTAGGACTAAGAAATATGGACTATCAACTGAATTTGTTATCAGTACCACAGCTAACACTCAATTTAGCTATTATTACAACTAGTTCAATGGCTAAAGTGCAAATTAATCCAAAAGATATTCAGAATATTAACGACGGTCACAAGTTAACAGACACACAAGCAACAAAATATGTTAAGAGTCAATCAGATGAAGAGTTTAAACAAAATACTCGTTCTTTTAGATGTACACATTGTGGATTGCATCATTTTATACCAAATAAGTGTCCAGCATGGAACAGCACATGTAATTTTTGCGGAAATCGATCACACTGGGCACGATGCTGTAGATCTAAGAGAAAAACAGAGTATAATAAAAACTGGCAAACAACTACTTTAGCGGATACAAAGATGGGCGAGTTGCAGCATAGTAATGCAGAAAGGAATAAAGGTCCTTGTAACAAAAATGGTGAATTGAAGAATGATTTCCTAGTTACATTAACCAATACAAATATTGCTAATCTTGGAGATTCACAAGTAGAAAATTTGTGCATAAATCAAATATTAACGAGTGATAATGGATTAGATACGGTTGAAAAGGAAACTTGTGATAAGTTTATGCAAACATTAAATCTGACTTGTTGTAACAAAACCAGTAGTGCTACAAAATGTTATGTCACAAACAGAGCTACTCAGCGAGACATTCATTGTAGGTGTGAGTAATGAATTAACTCCAGAGGAATTAAATGAGGGAAAGATGGTTACAAGTTATTTTGAGAAAATAAGCAAGAAATCTAAGAAGAATATAGAAAAAATTCTTGTTACAGAAATCACAGATAGAGGTTTCGCTCAGGTGTTACAGACTGATTCATTTCAAGATCCGAAGTTGAAAGTTATGTATTGGTTGGATTCCGGTATGGTAGGAAAGTTACATGATACTTTAATGCATATTGTAGTAGAGAGTGGAATAAACCAAGTAAAAAGTAATAAACTTGGAAATCAGGAAGAAGAAGAGAAGTCTGTGAAGGTAATAGCCCAAGAAAAGTCAAGGATTCCGAATACGAACATAGATGAGGTACTCATAAATCTGGGATTCGAAAAATATATCAGTGGCGATGAAATTGTTTCAAAGAAAGAAGTCTGGTCAAAATGGATGCAACATGGGGCAATCCAAGAAATTGAGAAGGATGTACAACGTCTTATTGATGCTTATGGTTTCTAATCTGCTAGTTAAACGACAATGTGTATATGTGAACATGGCATACTAGAAGGATGTACAGTAAATATGAATTAGTGAACAGTGATTATATTTATGTGATGGTGTTATCATCAATTTTATGATGAAAACTAAATGTTCTTTTTTTGTTGTTGTTGTTGCCTGTTATACATGTTGTGATATAATTATATGTCGTATTGCTGACTTGCAGTTAGATTAGAAATCAGAGATGATCTATTTGAACTGCTAGATCAAGTGAAACTTGCGATGCTGAGTGCAAGGATGATTTTAGTTGGATCGAATTGTACCTATAATATATATAACTTATTGTTTCAGGAGAGGAGAAGTGGATTGACAGATGTCAATAATTGTGTAAAATGCTACAGTTTCTAAATGTGATAATTAGAACTTCATTTCAAGCCAAAAGACAATTTGAACATTGTTTATTAAATGTATATTCTTGGCTAATCGTTTTTTCCTTGTTACTTTTGATGGCTACAGGTTGTTTTGAGTTTAGTTCAAGTTCAATATCGAAGTATTTTCAAAAATTTATGATTGATATGGCCCAGGAAGTTAAGAAATATTAATATTGGAACTTAAGGCAAATATGTATACATGTAGTACATGCGTAATTCAAATGTGGTATATAGAATTGCATAGATGGGCCTATTTTAAGGAATCACTAACAATGTCAACGAACTTTGTTCATTGTAAATGCTTATGCTAATCTTTGGAATCGGCATTGATCATTTAATAGATTTTAGCTCAGACAGTAACTGCTAAAACGAACCCAAATAGTAAATAAAATAACAAGGCCTTGAAAATCAGTTTATCATCTGGATCAACCTGGCATTTGATTTGCAATTCCCACTGTATGATTGTTCTGTCGTGAATTATAACATTGCATGCAGACATTTCTTTCAAGTGCTCAAACACTCTGGTGTTTATAGTACTCATCTTCATGCGCGACGTCATCTTTTCTCGCGATCGTTCATTCTGCAGCAAAACAATCGATTTGATCTTTGAAAACTTGGATCGAACAGATGCCAGATACCTTCTCTTTCCTCCAACTGTGCTTGTCCAGTACTGGAATGCTCGTTCTTTCTTACTCCTTTCCTCTTTCTTTCCGGTGACGAAGCATACGATGAGCTACTGCCTTGAGATGACGGTGTTTCTTCTTCATCCGACACTTCGGGCACGGGTTGTGTTGATATGGCTTGCGATGTCATGTCGATATACTCTTTACCATATTCACGATCAGTTGAGTCAACATCCAGGTCTGAAGCGTCCTCATATGTCATAAGACAGGAGAGCGAGTGCCTATAACAATAGACTCAACAGCATTTGATGACCAATTATCACATATTTTCAACTAATATCTTGATTTCATTTGTAATTCGCATCATTGCTGTTTTGTGTTATTTTGCTTTCTTATTGTGCTTATTACAATAGTATTGGCGAAGTAGTACACAGCACTAGAATAAACTATACTTTCTCAGTAAATGACGTTGACTTCATCTTTATAGTCCCTGCCTTCACCGATATTTTCGGGCTTTTAATATTCTGGCTACACTGCTAATGTCTACAGCTGGCAATACTGACGGTGCTTCACACTAGTCGATTCTAGTGTAGAACAGCATTACCTATAATCATGGTAAGTTACACTTCAATCTCTCTTTCGTTTATGAGAAACTGGCAAGAGAAAACGAGTACAGTTTTACTGGACCGAAGCACCAGTTCACCCTTAACCCGTTCTCCTGCCTCCTGCTCCGAAAAAAACAATCTCACATTCTTACTTCCTACCCTGTTCCCTCTCTTTTGGAATCAGTTCGGTGAAAATCCCCGGAACTTGGTTCGTAAGGTTCCCTTGTGAGGCATATTAAGAATAGAACTCTTGAGTAAAATACACGCTGACAACGCAAGTAGTGTATTTAAAGGTGTTTGACTTTTTCCTAAATAATAATACCTATTTTGAAATTTGAATGGCTGTTTATTATCATATCCTCTGCAATCTCTGTGAATTCTAGTACGTTTCATAAAATGATGAGGAAATTAAAAATGACCGAAAACACGATTTTTTTGAAACATTACTTATTTTGCTTACGCCCCTTTTACACTCAACCCGCCAATTAGAAAAGAACTATTCCTTTTGTGAACTTCACTACCTGTGCCCGTTTTAAGAATATATCTGTAGATATCTAAATTGTTTCCCTTTTACTGTAATATTGATTGTAAGAGAGCAACAGTAACTCGTTTCAGATTTCAATTGAAATTAACAGATTTCGTTTCTATTCTCATTATATGTAATTGAAAGTTCTAGAATTTTGACATTAATGACATGTTCTATTTTCACGAATGCACCGAAAAAAGGTAGAATGAACAAATAGGCAGGCAAGAAAGTCACTCTTCTTTCCTAAATTGAAAGTTGATGAGGGGTTGAAGAGGGGAGTTGGAAGAATATTGATCGTAAATATGTGAGCCTTAACTTCACTCAGGTGGGGCTAAAATAGGAAATGATTAAGGTATGTGTATCCTGAAGATTGTGTGACAATGCACAGCTCTTCCAAAATTAACACTGATAGTCTGTTCCAGCTGCCCTCTTGCCATGCACCCTAAGCTAACTGGAAATAATCATAAATGTTTCCTACACATAGTAATGGACCATCGAAACAGAGCTGCTGATCCGTGTAAAGGTATGAATCCACGTTTACATTATAGTATTTTGACTGATGGATCCAGGTGAAAAAAAGAGCATGAGTCAGTGCATCCAGGTTGCTATGATTTGAGGAGACAGAGTGAAGGTGGAAGTGTAATGGTAGGAGAACTGTTCAGCTGGGATGTATTTGGCTTTCTAATATCTGGCGTCAGGGTATAACAGCATCTTTAGCGACTACATATACTCCTTCATGCTACTGACGCTTCTATAAAGCGAGATGGCTATTTCGAACAAGATAATAAATCCTGTCACAGAGTACTACATATCGACACAAAGTTGTTTCATGAGCATTACAGCGACGTTATCTCAAGTGCCACCATCTTCCCCTGATCCCAATCAAATCAAGAATCAATGGAATATACTGACATGGAATATTTGAGCACAATAGTCTCCACTAGCAAATCTGAGTGAATTGCAAGACCCTATCCAATTAACGTACTATAGTATTGGGACAGTTGTAATTTCCGAAAAGACTCCTTAAAGGAATAGCCAGGAACAGTAGCGGCGCGAGCGGTGCTACCGCTCCGGGCCCCAAGTGTCGTGGAGGCCTCCGTCGCACAGTGGGATGAAATAAATAAAAAAAAACTGCGAAAAAATATATCATTCAAATTTAAAAAATAAACTCGAAACCCATCTTATGTTGTAGTTCGGTGTCCAATAGACACAAAATTACTTCGTTTGTTAACCTGAAACGCATAATCCTTAGTGAATGTGCCATCAGTTGTCCATTTATTTTTAAATTTTCGGAATGCATTTACGTACGCTTTCTGTCTGCAGCTGTCATTGAGGCAAATAATTTGTTATGTAAGGTGTGGTAGGTTTCTAATTCACCTACAGTGCAGTCATAACTTTAATATAGTTGAGACTTGTATCCTAACGTTTTTGTAATATATATATATCGAAATATTAACTTAAAGTTTTGGATGCAAAAGATCACAAATTCATAGAAATTCACAAAATATAGCAAGCAAGCCCAAGTTCTAATTTTTCGTTAATACCAAGTTTAGAATAAACACTTTCAGGGCATCCAACATTTATCTGCCACAAGCTGCTACGTTCTGCGTGAAACCTCTCGAAACGTGAGATAACACGTTGGTCGGCTAAATACTTGGCGATGATGCGTATAGAACCCGCATATTTTGTGAATGAAAGATAGCGAAGTGAATAACTGGTTAACAGCAGTAAAGAAGTACTGGATTCGGATGGAGTGGGAGATGGTGTGCAAAAGTGATGAGTTAGACTTACAACAGACGTGGGGTGGGAGTGGGCCCCATGCTATAACTTTTATAAGGTGCAAAAGATCATCCATTTTTTCCATGAGTTTTTACCTCCAAAAAGGAATATAAATCTTTCTTAAGGGATTATTGAATTCCTGATTAGCGCTGAGCTCTTGTGAACAAATTGGAAATTTTTCTGCGATTTGCTAATGTGCAACGTGTCGGACATTTTTTTTTTACAAAAAGTACAAAATTCGTAAGCGCACGGCGTACCTGAAATATTACTATAGAAAGTACAAGTCAGGGGACAATACTTCAAAGGGCCTTTCTGCAAGAGTTATGAAATTGATATATTGGCATTTTTTCGTTCGTTTTATTACTTTCGAACAAATTAGTAAGATTTTGTTATTCCATAGGTCTTCAAATTCGTTTGAATTTCGTAAAGAAGTAAAGGACAGAAACATAGTTAACAAAAATAGTGGCAAATATAATTTTATATTTTCCAATACTATTTTGCAAAAGTAAAATATTGGTAAACTATTAACTTCCCCAACTATTTTTAAGATATTCGTACCTGCAAATTTACCCTAGCGTTTAAAAATTAGAAATGTATAACAAGTGTTTGTGTCAATTTCCTAACATTCATGGTGCATGAATATGGACACGTTTGCAAATAGACGCCTGTATAGGTAATTGTTAGTCATCTATAAAGTAGACACTCAGTGTACGTTATGTATATATTCCTTTTCACTTCATTACGATTTATTTTCATCGTACGAAACCATCTATTTATGCACTAAATGGTGCTGCCTCCAACAAAAACCGGGATATTCGAGGTGACAAAAAAAGGAGAAAAATCCCGCTTTGTGCATTGGAATAAACGTTTGTACACTTCGCATCAAAAAACTTGCGACAGCGAACGCCGTGCAACTAGGCAACCCAAATGGCACCTTCTTATCCCCCAATCGTGTATGGTAAACAGACCCCTCTTTCTTCTTCCTTCGTCACACCCATAGTAAAATCAGCAAACATCATGCGCATGTTATTTCGGTAGGTTTTTTTGTTGTTTTTTTTTTTCAAAATAGACATGTATTAGTATCGAATTTTATCGATAAAATGAAAGAATAAAAGCGAGACGAAACAATATACGTAAGTTGACGGAGGGAGAAATTTAAACACACAATGAAAAATTGAAACCGATGGGTGCCTTCAGGCAAAGGCAGAGAAATTAGAGAGAGAGAGAGAGAGGAAAGGGAAGAAAAGAAGTAGAAGAAGATGGAGTACAGATAAAAATATGGAATTCAAATGTAGTAAAAAAGAACCTAACATTATAAAGTGCAGTGCTCACAAATCTAACAGCAAGATAGAAGGGAAATTTGGATTTTATATGTTTTTCAGGGCTATTCGAATATATAAAGAGCGCTTGAAAATTCAATTAGACCCTTTCAATATTGCGACCGAAGTTGATAGTCAGATTAAATACTCATGATTTCCAGTGGAGACAAATTTAGGATAATGTCAAAAGTGTAACACACATAATTTGTTTGTGTGTGGTTGGGCTGCAAATTCGGTGGGGCTCTTTGAACGTACTGGTTCGGAATAAATTATAATCATGATTTCCGCCAGGATTTTCAGATTGGCGTGTGTAAAGTCAAAATTGGGAGGGTGTAGGTAGCTTTACAATGTTTCTGTCAACTTTTGACCGTGAAAATAAAGTAAACGTTGGGGATATTCGCAAGGATTTGGGGCTGACCCCCTCCCAGTTGCCGGGAGTCTGGCGGAATCACTGATTGTAACAAACCATGTAGATACCGTGGTCCATATCTTCCATTCCAGACTAGTAATGTAAATTGATCATACAAAGAACATGAATGGATAATAATTTTTCTGCTTAATTTCTATCAGAAAGAGCCAAGATTATAATTCCAAACTGTATCAAAATGAAAAGTTCCAAATGTTCAAAAGCAATATTCGCATGTTCCTATAGGCATACCAGACATTACATGTTGCACATTTCAAAAGTGAAAAAGATTCAACATGCCACTCTAGATTCCACCTATTGTGAATATAACGCTTTAATAACTACAACATTAATGAACTAGTGTTTATAACAATTCGTACACATGGAATAAACTCGGCAGAGCTGAAACGGGCCCCGACTGTCGGGGGATGCTGGTCAGGTTTTGGACTGTGTCATCAGGTTTAAGATTCGAACGCATTCTGACACGGTGATTCGATGTGTGATTTGATAACCTGGAAGATGATGGAGAGATTTTAATTGTTTCATTGCGTTTGAACAATGTTTATTTCAGGGGTGACCAGAATCGAAGATGTTACCCCGAGAACATGAAAAATACGACGTCAAAATTTCCAGTTAAATAGATTTCCCAGACCGGGTCAATCGGGTTACCGGGTCACTCATGTTTGGGTCAGTCCCTATCACCGGGTCATCGAAAGTGGACCGGATTTGGCTGTGGAATACGCACAAACAGAGAGAGTTTGTAAATTAAGAGAAGAAATAAACATGAATAGAGAGAAGGAGAGGTAAAAGAAGAAAAAGAAGCAGCGAAGACACGATAACAATGCATCAAGCAAGAAAGGAAGAGAGAAAGTTCAATGAAAAATATGAAAACTACATTATCATTATGCTAAACAGCACACACACCTGTTTACTCGGATTCTGACCAGTGATACTTCGTTAAGTTCTCCACAGTCCAGAGATGAATCTTTGTTTGAATACTTCAGTGTATGCGAAAAAGAAACTGAGTAATGGGGAATCGAACACAGGTTTTCAAAGTAGAAGTCCAGCACGATAGCGATACTTCACAGGCGACTTTTTCCATATCGTGCTCAACAAATTCTATAGTGTTTTTTTCTACGAATAATAACAAGAAAATGGATACTTCATATCAATGTCGTGTTCTTAACTGTCCCCCCCCTGAGACTTAATTTGGACTTTTCCAACCAACATTCGTAAAACATCTTTCTCTCTATAATGACTCGTGCTCCATTCCCCAGTTGTAAATATTATCCATTTTTTATGAGAAGTGATGGTTAGATTCTTCAAGACCGCTTTGTAAAAGAACCTGGCTTGAACATGATTCGAACCTATGTTGGTTTGCTTTAGTACATCAAATTCCGTCACTTTTCCTCTACTCCATTTAGCCACCTAGATGTAAAAGCCATGAATTGCTAAGTTCATGTTTGGAAATAGCCAACTTCGTTCTATAAGTTCTTTAAACCAAAATGCACGCGAGAAGTTCTTAATTCAATCACTTATAGACAAATTAGTGCCCACTAATATCCAAAATAACAAAAGTCCAGGAAAAATGAAATAAACAATAACAGCTGATGCAGTTTCTATGCGTCGTGGAAGTTCAAAGTCACGCTTATAAGAATAAGTATTATTATTATTGCAGTGAAACGTCCGATAACTGACAGTTGTATATTCCCTGTGGAACAACAGTGAATATTATGGAAGTAAACTCTGCTTTGTTTTTCTCTGAAAATGTATTTCCCAGAGCAAAAGTCAAAAGTTCTTTGATACGGATATTTACGTGTTTTTAAACTACTTTGTTTCTCATTCTATGCATGTGTTTAAAATGACTCCCTTGCAAGAAGGATATTCCAGGATTGTTACATTTTAATGCCTAATATTCCGGGAGTACTCCTAGGTAATTAGAAATATACCGGGACTTGTCCCGGGATTAGAATACTTGGTATCGTGAAAAAATACACGGAATATTTCTAATATATTCCCATGGAATAAAAATAACTTTGAATATTAGAGAAAGAAGCACGTTACACTGCAAAATCCTGTTTGTTAACGCTACAAGGATAAAAAGTATAGTAGAAAGTTAAAATGTAATTGTTACAATAATCCTGAAATCTTCGGAAGGCGGACATTGACATAACATGTATAATGTATTGAAAATATTCAGGCATGAAACATGCTGGTATATAGTGAGAATATATCTCCCTTTCTATTGTGTAGAACCTATATTTATTGCGTACTGTCTGGGAGTATTTATTCAGTTACTTAACTCTAATTTAATGGCCAAACATGTGCTGTGGGGTCGAAAGTCCCTCGCATATGTAAGGGACAATTTCCCTCGGCATAAAGAAACCAAAAAAAAGTTTTTCTCGAACATAATATTTAGTGTCTTTTTTTGTTTTGTGCATTTACCTTATATTTATGGGCCAGACACTCACCTATGCCTAAGCCATGATATGTTTAAGGGACTGCAAGAGACAGGTTCAAGCTATGGGTGTCTATCAATGAGCTTTTTTGTTAAAAAAAAGAAAACGATGCTTGTTCCCGTAATACTTTTCTTTCGTGACTATATCATCTTCTTGGACATTGAATGTAGGAGTCAGAACCTATATTGAAATATTCGTTGTTTCGAAAATCCCGTGCTGTGGTTATAATATTAAGAGGCAAAAACATACACTTCACAATACACACACGACATTTTTATTCCTAATTTTGAACCTCCTCTGTCAGTTACATTAAATGTTTACAGAACTACTTTGTAAATAGATGTTAATTTTTTGTGTTAATTTTAACTATGCGAATGTTTGAATCGATCGTAATAAGATACAATTGGGGAGTTGTTGTGAATAAAAGACAGTGGCGATCACAGTTGTGAGCTTCGGCTCTCCTCTCCCAACATGTCTGGTCAGCGTTGGAGCAGTAGACCAACTTTTCCCTCCGGGAGAATCCTCATCCTCATCGATACAATATCTGAATACAATCATATTAAGAAAAAGAGGGAAACCACAAGTACGCGAAATGAGTGTGTAAGCAAACAAGCAATAAGAATAAGCTGAAAGTTGGATAACAACAGATTGCTGGTGTTGTTATTAGCGTGATTAGCTATGTGCACTTTCCACACTGAGAATTATAGGTTCGCTTTCCACCTACGCCAGCGTTTCTCAACCTTTTTCATCCTGCAACTAAAAACATGACATTTCAAAACATGACCGTTGATATCCTGTATTTGATAATAAACATCCTAATTACATTATTCAAAACTATTCAATAAATTACATTATTTTAGCAGACCCTAATTATAAAAACAATAAGCAAAATAAAATATCGTCTTCGAAATTTAATAGTTTTAACCTACAACCCCTGGCTAAATTAATTTTTTCACCTTCTCTTGCGATCCCCTTACACACAACTCATGACCCTCTGGGGGTCGCGACCTCCACGTTGAGAAACCCTGACCTACGCCAATATAATTTTCTTTCAAAATCGTAAAATATTTTATTCACTTGATTAGATGCATTTGGGGGAATAATATACACTAACCTCATTTGTAAAACTAAAACTTAGCTTAGAAAGTAGGGGGGATGCAGCTTGTATTTTGGAACCATTATTATACTATCAGAAAGTGATGCTTTGTGTATGCAATGTGGCCTGATATAAGTTTAATTAAAGAAATGCAATTCTAAAACAGTATAATTTACCAAAATCAAGAAACCAGTGATATTCGTTAGGTGAGAACAGTGTGGATTTAGATCGAGCAAGAACAAGAAAGCTCCTTTAATTTCTCCTGTTCACTTGCTATGTTCTGTCTGTTAGCTACCTTAAAATATTGGACCTCTTAATTTTGATTCCTCCATCTGTAATGGAGGCTAGCGCCTAAACGAAGATAAATACAGAGAAACTGACTTCAAATTTGGGTTCAGTGATCTCGATTTATCTAGCTGTTTCTAATTTGGTGTTTAAAATTGGCAGACGCTTTTCATTTGGTTAGCCTTCTGCATTTTAAGGATTCGTGCAAGTGATTAAATTACAGTAAAGCAGATAGAGAGTCACTGACCTCACGTTTGACGTTCGCGAATATGGCCTCGATTAAACGTATCCTTTCTAAACATTTTGATATGACTAATAAACCTGTGGATATTATTAGACTAAACCTTGAAATGGTTAACCCTTATTTAAGGAATAGTAATCGTTGTCAGATTTGTTTGCATAATGACAGGAACCAAACTATTACGTCCAAGCAATACGAACATAGATGACGGAGCTTTGTGAGAAAAGAAGAGCAAGCTTCGGGATTCGAACTCGCGTCGCCAGCTTTATGCACGAAAAGGAAAAACATAACTCGACGCAGCCCACACGGTCACGAAGACATCAGGCACACAGCCTTTAAGCTCAACTCTTACGGAAATAAAAGCAAAGTAAAAGTTATATAATACTGATTTTTGTTTCAGTTACTGTGTTTCGTGCATTTATGAGTTAATCTTCTATTAACTACTATTTTGTTAGATTTTATACATATGAAAACCATGTTATATAATTTGTTAAAAGTTTCGAAAACCGTATTTAAGGTAAGTGGGAATAAGCAAAACTTCATCGTTAATTATTACAGACATAGCAAAATCGCTGTATTATAATTTATTTTATGAACAATAAAAACAAGAGAAAAGTTCTAATTACTTTTATTCACATATTTGTTGGAAACCTTATGGTTGTAGGTTCGAATCGCCTGCAAGTGACGACTTTTGATACTTAAATAACAACTGTCAAAAGTTTTAATTTGTGTTACGTTTAACTTGTCATATTACACGAAGTGTATTAGAACTTTTAATTGCAGTTTTAACTTCTACATTTGCTAGTGATATGTTAGCTTCGTTCAGGCTGGTTTACGTTAACATAAAAGACAATAAATGATCGTAACTTAATGTCATAATACTTACCCTAAACTGGATTTGTTCTTGAAACTCACATAATATATTCATTTCATAATTCGACATGACAAACAGGACATGCATACACATGTGTTGACTTACTAAAGAATACGTACAGACAAAATATATCACATATACTCAATGTTACATTTTCCTCGCACTTGAACTTCATAATTCATGAGTGCTATCTTTCGTTGGCAAAATGGAGTAGAGGAAAAGTGCCGAAGTTTGAAGAATTAAAGCAAACCAACATAGGTTCGAATCCTGTTCAAGTCACGACTTTTTTACAAAGCGGTCGTGAAGAATCTAATCACTTCTCATACAAAATGGATATTATTTCCGACTGTCGAATGGAGCACTTGAATCATTATAGAGAGAAAGATGTTTTACGAATGTTGGTTGGAAAAGTCCAAATTAAGTCTCAGGGGGGGGGACAGTTAAGAACACGACATTGATATGAAGCATCCATTTTCATGTTATTATTCGTAGAAACAAACACTATAGAATTTGTTGAGCACGATATAGAAAAAGTCGCCTGTGGAGTATAGCTATCGTGCTGGACTTCTAATTTGAAAAGCTGAGTTCGATTCCCCACCAATCAGTTTCTTTTTCGCAAACACTGAAGTATTCAAACAAAGATTCATCTCTAGACTGTGGAGAACTTAACGAAGTATCACTGGTCAGAATCCGAGTAAACAGGTGTGTGTGCTGTTTAGCATAATGATAATGTAGTTTTCATATATTTCATTGATGTATTGTTATCGTGTCTTCGCTGCTTCTTTTTCTTCTTTTACCTCTCCTTCTCTCTATTCATGTTTATTTCTTCTCTTAATTTACACACACTCTCTCTGTTTGTGCGTATTCCACAGCCAAATCCGGTCCACTTTCGCTGACCCGGTGATAGGGACTCACCCAAACATGAGTGACCCGGTAACCCGATTGACCCGGTCTGGAAAATCTATTTAACTGGAAATTTTGACGTCGTATTTTTCGTGTTCTCGGGGTAACATCTCCAATCCTGGTCACCCCTGAAATAAACACTGTTCAAACGCAATTAAATAATTAAAATCTCTCCTTCATCTTCCAGGTCATCAAATCTACATCGAATCAGTCGGTAACCTTTTCAGCTCTGCTGTGTTTATTCCATCTGTGCGAATTGTTATAAACACTAGTTCATTAGTGTTGTAATTATTAGAACGTTATATTCGCAATCGGTGGAATATATAGTGGCAGGTCCAGAGCTGACAAATTTTAAGACACGAGTAGCAAATACCCCCTAGTCGATTCTAAAGACTACCCCGAAGTTTTTTAAAGAAACCGTTTAAAACTCTAGTCCACCCTCCCAAGTTTGACTTTACACACCCCAATCAACAAATCCTGGCAGAATTCCTGATTACAAAGTATTCCGAACCAGTATATTTAATAAGCTTCACCGAATTTGCAACCGAACCCCGCGCAAAAAAGCATGTTTGTTACACTTTTGACATTATCCTAAATGTGTCTCAAAACTCTGGAGTTTCACTGGAAAATCATGAGTATTTATTCTGACCACCAAGTTTGGTTTCCATTTTGAAAGTGACTTAATGAATTTTTGAAGAACTCTTTATATATTCAAAGAGCGATGAATAAATATAACGTCCAAAAGTCACTTCTATCTTGCTGTTAGATTTGTGGGAAGCGAACTTTATTGTGTGGGAACTGAACTTAATATTTTTACTATGTTCAAATTCCATATTTTTATCTATACTTCTTCTTCTTCTCTCTCTCTCTTTCTCTCTCTATGTCTCTCTCTCATATCTCTGCCTCTGTCTAACAGACGTTCATCGGTTTCAATGTTTCACTGTGTGTTTAAATTTCTCCCTGCATCAACTTATGTATATTGATTCGTCTCGCTTTTATTCTTTCATTTTATCGATACTAATAAATGTCTATTTTGAAAAAAAAAACGTGCTCTTGATGTTTGCTGATTTTAGTATGGGCGAGACGAAGGAAAGAGAAACAGAGGGTATCTTTACCAGACACGATTATGGGATAAGAAGGTGCCATTTGGGTTGCCTAGCTGCACGGCGTTCGCTGTCGCATTTTTTTATGCGAAGTGTACTATCATGGCCAAAATTATGTTCACATGACTTTGTTATACACGATTTTTCTCTAAGCCTACAAGATAGGCCACCCAACTAACGTTGAGTCGGCGGTGTGTGATTCTGAGAGAGTGTGAATGAGCGAGCAAGCGTTGGAATTTTCTTTTCTTTAACAGAAAACATTATCACATGTCCTGGGTTCTGAAAAATATATTTATGATTTCTTGTAGTATGTAGCAAATAATGAAAAACTTAAGAGAGTCCCATTTCAAACAATAAAATAGGAAACCTAACGCCATTTTTATTTTAGATGGGCCACTAGTTGAAGGGTACTGAAAAGTTTAATTCAAATTGTCCAATAGAAAAGATCCTTACCGAACATGGAGAAACAAAAATGAACTTTAAAACCCATGATTTCTTTCTTTTTTCTTTCTTAATGAATTCCATAGAACACTAACGTTATGCATGAAAAACAAGAGAAAAGGTCTGTTTCTATCAGTTCTTAAAAATAGGGCACGATGCACGATATTTATGCTTGATAATTTCTGATATTATGTTGTTATTTACGTTATTTTGTATGGGCGTGCCTATGACATTGTGTGTGCGTGCATTTGATAAACATCGAAACGAGTATGCTTTCTTCCGAGCACCGTACCTTACTTGGTAGAACGTTGGTTTCGTATTCGGGAGAACCTCGGTTCGGTACCAGCGGCTGACTGTCCTGACTTAGGTTTTCCCAGTGCTTTCCTCAGTCACGCCAGGCATATACCGGGATGGTACACTTCTCATAAAAAATATTGCGACAGCGAATGCCTTGCAGCTAGGTAACCCAAATGGCACCTTCTTATCCCATAATCGTTTCCAGTAAACAGACCCCCTCTTTCTCCTTCCTTCATCTCGCTCATACTAAAATCAAATAGACATGTATTAGTATCGGTAAAATGAAAGCAAGACGAATCAATGTACATAAGTTGATCAAGGGAGAAATTTAAACATACAATGAAACATTGAAACCGATGGATGTCTGTAAGACAAAGGCAGAGAAATAAGAGAGAGAGAGAGAGTGAGATAGAGAGAAGGGGAAATAGAAGAAGAAGAAGTACATATAAAAAATATGGAATTTAAACGTAGTAAAAATATTAAGTTCAGTTCCCACAGTATAAAGTTCAGTTCCCACAAGTCAAATCTAACAGCAAGAGAGAAGTGAATTTATATTTCTGCAGGGTTATTCGAATATATAAAGGGTGCTTCAAAAATTCATTAAATCACTTTCAAAATGGAGACCAAACTTGATGGTCAGATTAAATACTTATGATTTCCAGTGAAACTCCAGAGTTTTGATACACATCTAGGATAATGTCAAATGTGTAACACACATTGTTTGTTTGCGTGGGGTTAATCTGCAAATTCGGTGGGGTTTATTAATCATACTGGTTCGGAATACTTTGTAATAAAGGATGCTGCCAGGATTTTCAGATTGGAGGCGTAAAGTCAAAATTGGGAGGGTGGACGTAGAATTTTGCACATTTTCTATCAACGTTTGTCCGCAATATGTTGAAGTTGGGGGTAGTCTCGAGGATTTGGGCTGACATCCCCTACAGGAGCCGGGGTCTAGCGGAATCACTGATTGTAAAAAAACATTAGATACTGTAGGCCATGCTGATCCATTGATTCGATTTATACTTGATAACCCGTAGGATGAAGGAGAGATTTTAATTATTTCATTCCGTTTGAACAATGCTTCTTTAAGGGGTGACCAGGACCGGAGATGTGACCCCGAGAACAAGAAAAATACGACGTCGAAATTCCCAGTTAAATAGGGTTTCCAGACCGGGTCATCGAAAGTGGCCCGAAATTGGCTCTGGAAGACGCACAAAAGGAGAGAGAGTGTGTAAAGTAAGAGAAAAATAAAGATAAATAGATAGAGAGAAGAAGAAGAGGAAGACGCAGCAAAGATACGATAACAATACAGCAACAAAGAGAGGAAGAGAAAGAGACCAATGAAAAACATGAAAATTACATTATCATTATGCTAAACAGCACACGCACTGTTTACTCGGATTCTGACCAGTGATGCTTCGCAGGTTCTCCATAACCCGCAGATAAATCTGTTTGAATACTTCAGTGTATGCGAAAAAGAAACTGGCTGCTGGGGAATTGAACCCAGGTTTTCAAATTAGAAGTCCCGCAAACTAGCGTTACTCCACACTTGGCTGTACCCAAAACTTGCTTAACAAATGTTATAGGAGTTTCTTTCTAAGAATAATAACATGAAAAGTGCATATTTCAGATCAATGACGTGTTGTTAACTTTCCTCGTAACCCCCTGAGACTTAATTTGAACTTTCCCAACCAACATTCGCAAAGCGTCTTCCTTGCTATATTGAATCAGTTGCTCCACTCAACAGTCGGAAATATTCTCCGTTTTGTATGAGAAGAGATGATTAGATTATTCACGATTGCTTTGTAAAAAAAATCTTTGGCTTGAACAGGATTTGAACCCATGTTAGTTTGTTTTCGGACTGTAATGTCCAGCGCGTATCCCCTACTCCACTCTGCCAACGAGCTCAATACCTATGAATAACCAAGTTCAAGAGCGAGGAAAATGTAAAATTAAGTATATGTGTTTCATTTTGTCTGTATGTATTGTGTGGTAAGTAAATACATGTGAATGTATGTCCTTTTTGTCATGACAAATTATGAAATGAATATATTATGGCAGTTTTACGAACAAACCCAGTTTAGGATAAGTATGGCCACATTAAGATACGATCATTTATTGTCGTTTATTTTAACGTAAACCAACCTGAACG
>JAGDQP010017631.1:24106-38115 GCA_022664845.1 Lepisma saccharinum | reverse complement strand
TTTTTTTTTTTTTTATGCGGCTAACCTCGCTTGTAATAGCTTATTTAAAAGTACGCAACGTAAGATTATATCACGCAATTAGCAGATGTCTTTGAGTTAGGCCTTATCTCTACAATAAATCTTCATTCTTCACTTCAGTAATCAGAAACAAACCTTTCCTTCCACTTTTCATGGATTTTTTTCCCGGTATTTAATTGTAGTCCTGATTATTTTATTGCAGTATTTCACACCAAACGATTTTTATGTGTCCGTAAGTTTGGTAAATTATGTTCCGTAATTCTAACTCCCTCAGCAGACCGAACGTCAGAGAAGTAAGTACTTTACACGAATAGTTGCTGTTTTATTACCTTTAACTTTGGGTATGAAATTTAGCTTCACCTACGCTGTGTTTGGTAAAAACTATCTGAGCATTACCCGGCTCGGACCGAGATCTTGTGAGTCTTTTGGCTCAGGCCGGGATGGATCAGGTAAAATATGGAGAAGTTATCAGTCAGGGCCTTACTATCCCGGCATTCAACTTGTGAAACGGAGGGGAAAACCTGAGTCTGAATGGTCGGCCGCGGTTTTCGAACTCTTATACCTACCCATTAGCGATTATAAGTCCGCAACGTTACTGCGTACACCACGAAGGCTGGGTGGCCAACTACATCCTCTCCGCTACCCTATTCCAGTCTGAGGCAAATATGCCTATAGGCCTTAAATGCAATTCAGTTAAACTCTACCCAATCCTCGTAGTCCAAGCAGTAACGTCGAGAACTTCGGATTGAGAATGGGTAGATAAGTGGGTTCGGACGTCATGGCCAACCATCCTGTTCCCCCCTTAGTTTCACCAGGTGAATGCCAGGATGGTACCTTAAGTAAGACCCTGGCCGATACCTTTCTCATCCTATACCTAACCTCTCCCAGTCTGAACCCAAGATGTCAAAATGCTGTAAATAAATTCGATTCAATTCAGTTTTTTTTTTTTCATGGTGCATTGGTGGAAGTGAAGTTACTATCCTTCGACGCTTTTGAGACACACAAAACCAGAGTTGTCTATAATTGAGCAGACAAATTCTCCGAGAATGTAAAATGCTTTCGTTGGAGTCAGTAAAAAAGGAAAGAAAAAATTCTGAGACTTTCTGATACGTTAGTATTTTTGTTTACAATTAAATTATTTACAAGCAATCACAATGGAAAATTTTGCACAATGCAAAGCAGAGAGTCCTGTAGAAATTAGAGTTGGAGATGAAATTCCAAAATAGAGTGTTATGAAAATGAAGCCTCTTCAATACGAAATTACAGATAAATGTTAAATGAAGTTTTCTAATTACAGAGTATTAAGAAATATGAGCATTCATGCAGAAATTCGTGGAGTTTTGAATTTCATTTATGTACTTTAGGCAACTATGGTTCAGGTGAAGAAAGTTGGAATATCTGGTCATCTTATGAGGCAGCTCAGGTCCTGGGAACGATCCCAACGACCGCCCATTCCTGACAGAGGTTTCTTCAGAGTTTCTCCTCAGTCAGACCAGCGAAATCGTACCTACTAACTAAGTCCTGACCTCACTCTATCCCGGCCTTACTCGGAGACGCCTAAAGGCCATAAATACAATTTCCAATTCCAATGAAGAATACCATAATTACCTGGTTTGAAACCTGCTAGATTGTACGGAAATGACGAGAGAAACAAACTGTGCTTGATACAACAAAGATTAGACAGGAATACGCATGGATGATCGGCATCCTTGATACGTCATAGGAGCCAGAAGACGAATTACAAGACATTCAAGAGACCTAATTCTTCTGACTATGTTTTACTCTTATAAAAAAAAATCTAGATATGCAAGAATATAATCTTATAATGCGAAGACTGAGTCCGGTATACTTGTTGACCTTCACGCAAGGGTGGAACTTTTTTCATGCGCTTAGTATTCACAAAGTATACATTAACAAAAAATAGAGAGGAAAAAAAACATGGTCATAAATTTCATTAACGTTAAAAGGACTCCTTTTTTTTTCTCATTGCAACTTGTTTTACAGAACTTTAAATTACTGAAGCATATACATATATCATGGTTTAATTTGAAGTAGATTGCGAGAAGCAGCGTAGTATATAGCAATCGCGTCTATGTTGCATGAAATATAACAATAGAATGTCCCTATTTTCATGTTATTTTCTTATTTATTATTATATTTTTAGGTGAAACAGGAAGTCGCTAACGGTTTAAACTAAGTTTCCTCTCTGTGTGGAGGCAGTTTATGTCCACAATTGTATAACTTTTGTTGGACTGTCAAGTGAAAATTTCAAGACTTTATTTATTAATTTAATTTTCCTTAATATAAACAATGAGAACACATATGAAAGAAATATCAGAGCATAGTAAATTATTCTTATTGTTTTTTACGACGAAATGACCATAACAATTAATTATACTGACTTCTAATGTATTTTAATATCTATGTAAAATCTCAGCAATATAACAAAGTTCAAAATGGCAGAGATGGTGACGGTCAATGAAAAGGTGACCCACGGTGACCTACTTACACACACGACCCACCATGACCCACGAGTCACCATGGTGGAAAATATCAATGTATGAGAATCAGCTCCCAGCTCTTTGACTCATCTTTTTTATTATATCGACGCTGGTGAGATATGGTTCACAAGGTTTTATGTTGCATTTACACAAAATTCGTTGTTATGCATTATTACAAAAGAATATTTTATTTATCCATTATATAAACACAATATTTTATACAATTACATAAAAAGAATTTGAATTGAACTTTATTTTAGGCCTTTAGACAACTTTGGCTCAAGTCGAATGGATGATGCTGGGAGAAACGGTGGAATGAAGAAAGTGGGACGAAACAAGAGACCCCTAGAAAACCCACGCACACTATGTTTGTCCATTACAAAGCCCACATGGTACGAGCCGGGAACCTCACACACTAGAGCTAAGCGCTCTACCACTGCGAGCCATTTCTTTTTGTGTGGTTGGAGGAGGTTTCATTTTCCCGTTCCAGAGTGATTTTCGCGCATGCGCTGAAAGATAAAACGGTTTTCTTATCATAATCAAACATCTTCAAGTTCTCGTTTCAATTAGTGGAAGAGAGTTCGTCTACTAATATCATGCCTCAGACGTGTGACAGGCTTAGACTATACCTACCTGTCTGACCCATACCTTCAGGTAAAGAGAAAAGAAAAACTAACTTTACATTGAATTTATATCCTCTTAACTCCAAACCTTATCAGCTAAAAGTAAACTCTTAATACTCTCAGTATAATTACAAGAGAAAATAGTTTAAAACGGAAATAGTAAAGGGTTTATTCTGAGAAAGGAAACTGCTTCATGTCACCATACATGGCAATTGCACTATTTGGATTGTTACAAAGAGCAGAGGAATCAGAAATAGACAGTTCGTGCACACATATAGCATGATCAGTTCATAAAAGCCTCGATCATATCCGAGCTCTACATCATGCTAATACATCACGCACATATGCAGATAACGTGATATTAACTTCTCCTCTGCAGTCACTGAAAAGTTAATAAGAAGATACAGTTTGTTCTAGAAACGAAAGATTTCTCAAAACGTGTACTGAAACTCAACAAAATATGCATGTCCAAGAGGGTACCCTTTTCATTTTTTAGTATGTGAGTTAATAATTGAACATCGGGGGAAATCTTTCCTTTACTTTGATTCAATTTACTTGTCTTTTTCTATGTCTAGTCGATGACCTGAGACATTCTTTTACATTTTCTTATCTTCTCTACAGATATCTGTGTTTTAAGTCATCACGATTAGGATTCTGTCAGAAGCGGTAGGTCTTTCAAAACATGTAAAGCCCTCACCATTCACCTCGTTCTTGCGATTTTCCTGTTTGTCTAGCTCAAGGAGTTGGAGCAAGACAAACAGGAAAGTCTTCTTTCTTTTCCTCTTTTTGTCTCTACTATTTATCTTCAATTGCATCAATTACTATACAATCTCTGCATAGTCTATGTCCTAACCAGTTTCTTTTTATCCAGTATTGTACGTCTCTCCTTTACTCTTTCTTCAACACTTCTTCATTACGCTCTTCTGTGTCCAACTCATATTTTCCCATTCTCTTCTATGTCCACAATGTTTGAGTATTAGCATTCATTCTAAAAATGTTTATTAAAAACATAAAAAAAAGTCATTTGAAAATTAATATTATGTTGGGTTGGCAATACTGCATGAATTGTGTGACACCACAGTAACATACTATTCTCGACGATCAACTCGAATGACCATTCAGTGTACAGTTCTCTGAATTTCTCTCAGGGTTGGCTAATTCTACAGAAATCGTCGATTGTTCCTCCAGAATGTGGTACAGAATGTTGTACGACTAGCTCTAAATAAATTGTTTTCAGGAAACAAAAAATACTTACCTTATATTTTTACGAATAAATCTTCAGCACCACACACAACCGACCGCCTGAAAAGAGAAACGTGAGCAATTTAATAACAAACTATTATATATATAGATATATATGGTCGTGATTACACCTCTTCATTTCTATTCACTTCTTAACCTCTAAACATACGCCTGTATTCCTTCAGTCGGTGGAAAAAAAAAAGTGAGGCGTAGCCCAGTCGGGGGATGTGCATATAAGCTACCGCCAAGCTTCAGCAGAGAACATCCTATATACATGATCAATGTTCCGTTGCAAAAAGTGCGGCAAAACCTCTCCAAGGACACCTCAACCACTTTCCTAGCCCTAGTAGTTCTAAAGTTGCAATTCCACCCCCAAAAGTGGGGAACCGCCCCTGCGATATGAATGAATGATACAGATTTGAACTCATCTTGGCGAGACCTTTTGAACTACAACTAATTCCAAGGTGGTGAACGTTATCGCTTCTCCAAAATTCATCCTTTCTCGTTCTATCATCAGGCAAATTAATTATTCTACGTACTGCTAGCATCTAAAGGATATATAGTGGATCTGTAAACATAAGGTACCCAATAAATGAACGCTGAATATTTCTCTTACGTATTATTATCACATCCGGAACACCAAAATTCTACACTTTTCTTCCTCTTGTATGCTTTATACATCAGAAATGTGTCATTTTAATTAAGTGTGTATATAACTAGGAGGAACTGGAAAACCAATGAATGGATTCGTGCACAAACAAAGGTAGAAGATATAATAAAGACTGCGAAGAATCATAGACAATCTTTCACTCAGGCATTAAAACTACATATGAACGTACATTACTAAATTAACCATCTCTTTTCTATCTTATGTAAGTAAAACAATGATAAGGTCACGCGAGGAGATCTTATCACTGACCTTTGACGTGACCTTTATTTCTTTTTTCTCTAGTTTTCAAATGGCATGTATGTGGAAGTTCCATTCACATTTCCCAAACAAAGTAAATTCGATTTCTTTCTTTCACACACAAATACACACACACTCTCTCCTGCTTAATATTATGAGACATTCAATTTTCCAATGTAGACTTCCATTAATGTTTAATACTATTCTTTTTTAACTTTTCAAACAGACTCTCCATTCTTAGAATTAATATTTTAAAAATATATTAAATATATGTTTGAAGAGACGTGATTTCTAACCTTCTTTATATCTTCGATTTTTTTTTTTAATATTAAATTTCAAAACAGACTCCAAATTCCTGACCTTAACGTTCAACTTTGAGGGTTAGTGGGTCCAGCTTGCCAATGGATAATCCAACAGAATTCAAATATCTTCGAATATAACCACGTGTCGACCTGACATCGAAGTGTCTAATTTTTCATAACGTTCAAATATGAAGAGGGGCAATGTTTGTATTTTCCGGATTCATCCAGTTTATTTAATCGCTTTCTTCATATCAACTTTTTTTTTCCAAGTTTCGAAACAGACGAAGTTCGTAACCTTGATGTTCAAATCGCGGGTAAATGGGACTGGATTCTCGGTGGAGGCTCTCTGACTGGATTCAAATATCTTCGAATACGAGCATATGTCAGTATAACATCGAAGTGTCCAAATTTTGATAACGTTTCCATTATTCGGATTCATCCACTTTCTTTCACCTTTTTTTTCTCTTCATATCTACTTTTCTTTCAAGTTTCGAAATAGTCTCCAAGGACGCGGCCTTGATCCAATTTTCAGGGTTATTGGATACGAAGACTTTAAACTGAAGTGTTTATAACTTTTGAACTGATGTTTACATTCGAGACTATCATGGTCACGGGTCACTGGAAATTTCCATTGACCTTCATTTTCAACTTTGTTCTGTTCGAATGAAGGCATTCTTCTTCAAATTTATAGCTTCGATTATATTTTAATTTTCGGGAGGATGGTGAGGTGACGTTGATTTCGAAATACTTCTCTAAACTATTTTTTGTGTCCCAGTTTGACTTTGTTTGTCCTTCAAGTTTAAAATTTGACACTTCGACTCGAGATATATTTTTATTTGCCAGACTATTTCGAGCAGTTGGCGGCATATCATCAAAGTGACTAAAGTTTACATTTCGAAAGGGTGGTGGGGTAGGTTGGGTCTCTTCCAACTTGTTTAGACAATTTATTGTTCCCAAGTTCGACCTTCAAGTTTAAAGTTTGACCTTCCGACTCGAGATAAGTTTTGTTTTGACGAAATTTTTTGCCCGTTCGAACTTTGTTTTTGCGAATCGAGATAATGTTTTGTTGAGACAGATTCTGCTTTCTTCTACTTATCATCTATACAGGTTGGAGCTTGTCTCGCCGAGATCTTTTCAGCGACACCTGAGCTATCTTCCTAGCACTAGTATTTCTTGGGCTGAAAGTTATCAACAGACGGACGGAGCCTTTCTACTGAAGCCTAAAAACTGTATTGTGAGTGCCGTACAATTCAAATATCCATATTCCATTTCTATGAGCGGAGAAATTCCGACACCGATAACCAACAGAAAACATCTATTAGTTTTCTCCCGTAACACAGGTGTAGGACCTAAGAGAGCGTTACGCAATATCTTCACATTTTTTGCAGACTTTTCTCTAATTCACAATGGTTCTTCGTGTCCTCAAATCTTACAACTTTAATTTAACTCATTTCCCGATGTTATATAAGGATGAAATTTTGAACAGCGACGTAAGTCGGGTGATAATAAATTATTCCATTGTTACTTTCGTATATTTCTATATATCTTAAAAACATTTTAATATTTTTAAATATACATATCTTTATCCTAAAATAAATACTAGCCTGCAACGACGTGGCGTTTGACTGGTTGTACAACACTTTAGGATTTGGGTCACAAAAATATTAGCTTGAGAAAAAAGTATCCGAACGCCGAAATAACTCGAAAAAATAATACTTTATAAAGACATACTTTTCTTAAACAATTCATACTAAAAAGTAGAAAATAATTTTGTTTATGCATGACTAAAAAAAATATTTTTATTTTTTAGTATGAATTGTTTAAGAAAACTATGTCTTTAAAAAGTTTTTTAATTCTTTTTTTATTAATTTCTTTTTAAATCATAGGGTTTACTGTTTATATTCATTAAACAGTATATAACATTTTATAAAGAAGCATCTGCTGCTTAATTTGATGTTTATTTTGTTTTGTTAATTGTTGAGAAAACTGTACGAGCAATACGGCACTGAATTACGCGGCTTTACATTCACAGTGATATTAATTATTCGGCATATAACTCTGAAATGTTTTATTTGCCTTTGTATTAAGTAGAACAACAAACGAAAAACTGTGTTAGTATCATAAATTAATTTGCCCAGCTTGATGCCTACTGTTTTATTTCCTAATTAATATTAACTACTAATTAGCATAATAAATCAACCTCATGGTCCTGTACGATAATTTATTTACACAGATAAATGTGATCGAGTGCTCCATTTCTTTATAATTATCTTTCCAGGCGAATGCAAGCTAAACAATAAATTTCAATAGAAGTTCTTTTTACACTCTTATTTGTATTAAAACCAATCTCCCAACTCTACCTACCTCAGTAGCACTCAAAAATGTTTTGAACGTTGATTTTTTGTTTATTTTGTTGATTGACCGTTATTGGTTGAAAAAATATGTTAAATTTTAAATCATATTTCAACGAAGACTTGATTTGTCAATAAGATGTTCGTTTGACCTGGATTCAACTGTTATTTTCAACTATTGTATAGATTTAGTTTCATGGAATTCTTTATAATTTAATGGAATAAAATTTGTAATTAAAAGCTAACTTATTAATTAACTAATAATTGAATGTCATTAACTATTATTTTTGTATCCTCTTTTCTGCATGTTGAAAAAACACGTTCAATTTCAATCTATATTTCAACGAAAATTTGATTTCGTTGATAGCAGGTTAATGTGATATGCTTGTAACTATTATATTGAACTGATTATGCTTCATATGTGTCTTTCCAAGTTAATTGCATACAAATTGTGCTTCAAAGAGAATGGAATAGAATTAACTACGTTTCTCATGTTCTCATTTGCATACTGAAAACAGATTAAATTTTAAACTATATTTTAATGAACATTTAATTTCGTCAATAGGGCGTTAATGCGAAATGTTTTCAACTATGACATAGATCTCGCTTTATATGCGTTTTTCTAAGGCGACATATTTACACCTATTGCGAAATACAAATTTAGTAGTGCAGCGATGGTCAAAGTGTTAAAGTAGGAAAAAAATACACATAAGAAAGAAAGAAGGAAAGTATTCTTTATTCTTATTCTTACATGATGGTGAATTGACACGTCTGGATTTGTGGCGACTGCATTCAAGACTGCCTTTTACTACAGATACAATAAATGAGTAGTGACTCTCAAGGCGACTTCGTGGATGAGGGGTTAATGTGTCGAGTGCGGAAAGTTTCAGCTTTGAATCTCACAGCAGACAGTTCTATAATTTACTGTTGGAAAATTAATTCTGTATATTATGACGAAAGCAAGGGACAAAATGCAGCTAAATGAGTAAATATGCATATCGATAGACAGCAACCCTGGCCTGCTGAACCCATTTCTTCATCGTGTTTCTTGATTTCAACCTGTTTCTTCTCAACCGTTGAACAGACGGACATTTCAGTACATCTAGAACGTTAAAATTATGTTTCGGTACTAGCGTTTAATGTACGTATTTTCAACGTGGATAATGCCACCGTTCTTAGTTTTCCTTACTAATAATAATGTTCTGTAATGAATGAGAGAAAATCTGGTAGGCCACTGTTATCACAATGACTTCATTCGTAGTGAGTAATCTGTAGTGTATAAATTTACTTTGATGGTCGTTCGTTTTCTTTAGACTTAATTTTTATTGTGCTTTTCCAGATCCGTCGTATTGACTTTTGTTTTCATATGTTTGCTACTGATATGAGCTATGGATTAGTGTTATTTTCCTGATTTATGAGTTTTATATTTTGTTCGGGGGGTAACGCTGCTCATTACGGATTGATTCGCGTAGTCTTTATTCTGAATTGTGATTAGTTGTTTTCATTTTCTGATTATGGACGTGATTTGATGTTGGTTTTAACATCAGATCGTGTTTTAACTTCGGTAGGTGTGAATTGTGTTGGATCACTACGTGATTCCTTATTTCGATTTTTATTATGTTCTTTTGTACAGGTTGACGGCTGAGAGTTTTAGAGTGGAGCAGAATTGTGTCATAAGTGCTCGGATAGGAAAACGCTATGTTTTGCAGTTAAATTTGGGAGTTGTGATTTTATTTGATCTTCCTTGTCGAAATTTAGATTCCTGGTTGGCGGCCATTTCGCGTATCATGGTGTGACTGCAGCGGAAAGCCTGTCAAGCTATTCTGAAACCGCCTTCTGCTTGATGAGTGGTTGTACTACAGGTTTGATAGAGTGTAAGAATGTATTTGTGTTGAACCTATTCGTGTATGACGTAACATTTTGGTTCTATTTGAGATAGAATTATTTCTGCAACTGTTAGACCACGTGGAGCGATACTTAAGAAGTTGTTCTTTTCGAACTTATTTTTTTTTTCTATTGGACTGTATATTCATATGTTATTATTATCCACCAAATTCCTAGTTTTATAACAAAATTAAAATTTCAAAAGGCGAAATTTGTGATTGAAATGCTTAACCGTTGTTTCTTACCATAGGTTGTAAACTCACAGTTACAGGCTTTCGGCATTCTCTCATTCTTCGTCATGGGCTTAGGGAATAGAATTCTATTTGCGTTTTTTTGTTCTTGTTATTTCGAGGCTTTTGGGCTATTTTAGGATTATAGTTCAACGTCAGGGAATCATTCTTAAGTCGTAGGTCGAGGAGTGGATGGGCGCTGAATGTCTCAAAACCTCAATAGGAGGTTTTACGTTACACACTGAGAAATATTATATAGTTTTATCACATAAGTGAGTAAATTGAACAATTTTCAGGTACTATATGCTGCTGGTGGTGTATTTTTATGATGAAATAAAAAATATCAGTCATTTTTACGATAGATTTTATAAATATGTGTATTATAGAGTGGAGATTTGGAGCTCATTAAATTTATGTGCCACACCTCAGAAGGACATCCAAGGGCTCATTCTCTCTATACCTTGCCGTGTTGCAGCCGTTCTGAACGCTTATGGTGGCTACTGATCTTCGGCAGTTATATTCCGTTGTCACCATGTTGTCATGCATCGCAGGGGTCTTTAACCTATTTTGTCAGCGGGCCAAATTGGCTAACCTTGAAGAGGGTTAGGCCGCAGTATAATAAACATATAGTAATTCTTCTTGATATATTAGAAATAAGAAATTTAAAACAAAATAGAATTTATATGTCTGTATAATATTCAATGACCAAATTACTTATTGTGTTTTTTAATTATTTTCTTATTGATTCGATGTAGAATATAGTAAGTGTAATTTTGGATTTGTTTCGGGACCAGTAAAAGTAGCTACGG
Organism: Lepisma saccharinum; assembly: GCA_022664845.1. Taxonomy (NCBI): domain Eukaryota; kingdom Metazoa; phylum Arthropoda; class Insecta; order Zygentoma; family Lepismatidae; genus Lepisma; species Lepisma saccharinum. The sequence goes on along the minus strand of JAGDQP010017631.1, from coordinate 27,248 downwards.
GGGCCGCATCCAGCCCGCGGGCCGTATGTTAAAAATCCCTGCTTTATGGTATATATCAGTCAATTTTGGGACTGCTATCTTCTCTGTTTCTGCATGTTGCATTTTTAATGGCGAGTAATTAGTCATTGTGAGGGACGCATATTAAGTCTTTATGGCAGTCAGTACATGAGCACACGGGTATGATGCAACTGAAGATATTACCAAAATGCATTTCATAAATTATATCCTGGTCTATATTTACGAATTTATCATAACTAAAGGCTTCTTATTTCTCTTCTATTGTTTATATAGTGTCAGTAAAGTTGGCATCACCTAAGCAATTCCGAAAGCATACTACCAATATTTCACTAGCTGATTTGAGTTCTTCAATTATACATACTATGTAATATCTTCTATTACTGAGGCGTCGTAGCTCAGTGGTAGAGCATTGGCGTAGCATGGGTTCGATCCCACTGGCCGACCATCCCGACTGAGTTTTTCAGGTTATTTCTTAGTCACATCAGGCAAATACCGTGATCCCACCTTTAAGACGGGCTCGAATCCTTTCGCCACCTCTATCCCGGTCTGAGCCTTAGATGCCTAAAGACCATAAAATAAAATAAAATTCAATGTAAACTGTTTTTGAGTTCGTCAGAATATTATGAGTCCTTGGAAATCCAGGGTCTCCACTTTTTTGAAGGGTTCAGTCTGATCCTGGTTCGAAACACAAAACTGTAGATTCCGTCGTTTAAGACATTTACAACACTTCAATTCATCCAAAGCAAAAAAAGAAATCTCCGTCAGTCATCTTCTTCATGTCCTTTGGGTTCAAATCTGCCTTTGAGTAAAATACTCATCCACACTGAATCTCATCAATTAAAACTTATTTCCTTACAAACAAACCTTACTCCACCTATCATATATACTATTTCCTTGTACACGTTACTTAACCAATAGCTATATTTCATTAATCATAATTATCATAGGTTGAATTTGAGAGATTTAGTAGATCTTTAGCTTTACGTGTATAGCTTAATCCTCCGAGATTAATGCTGAATGATTGACTGGAAGATATTATGTAACATTTAGTGGAAGTGACTTCAAGCTATTTGAGCTTTGTTGCCGCATACCGCAACCAATTAACTTATGAGTAGTGACTTGTTAATTATGTTGTCATCTAGTGTTAATTGATCAACGCTCTTCAGTTGTGTATATTTCTCAAGGGCTTTACTAATTATACGCTTCATGTAGGATTCCCATTTGACAGGAGCTTTCTGCACAATTTCTCCACTTATTTTCTTTTCTAGTACTTCTTAGAAAAGACTAGAATTTGAAATTTTAATTGAAGACCTTTAGGCAACTTTGGCTCAGGCTATATGGATGATGATGGAATCAATTGGTGGAATGAAGAAAGTGGGAGGAAACGGGTGAACCTCGAGAAAATCCACGTACACGGTGTTTGTCCACCACAAAGCCCACATGCCATGAGCTGGGATCGAATTAACGACCACAAGTGCCACAGGTGAGCGTTCTATTACTGAGCCACCGCGGCTCCCAGAATAACAAAATGTAACAGAGTGGGGATTCGTTCACAACTTGATGACCGTTCACTGCGAGGAGTTGGGGAGTTACTAAGCAAAGGGAGGAGACTCTCTAGCCTCGTCTCTTGTTCCATTTACACAGTGCTGAGAACCATTGCATAAGAATTCTGTAGTCTGTTTTCCTGTTGTTCGATATTTATATTCTGCAGCTTTGAACTCACAAACAACTAGGGCTACAAAGGTGTTTGAGGTGTCGTTCGAAAGGCCTCAGTGAAACTTTTCCAATGGCATATGGATTATGCAAATTGGACACTCGCTGCTGAAGTCTGTGCAGCGAGTGCCTTGTGTGAACTCTGCATCACTTGTTAATGTGGTAGGAGAGGACCACACTCTTCGCTTATATTATTGTACTATATGGTCATCTGATCTTGTTCCTTTTGCTTGAATTAATCAGTATTGTAACTTGCGAGATTCCTTGAGAAGTGAGTCCTTGTATCTTAAATTATATGCCTAAATATGATTTTAATTATATTTACTCTCATTATTATAACAGAAAGAAAAACACGTATATTGAAATAATTTATTGTGAATGTTGAAAGCAAGGAAGCTAAAGAAACAAGGTAGGTGCCACTGGGATATGCGCAGTAGCAAGTGACGTCATTAGCCGACAAGACTCGAGGCGCGCGAGAATTAAAATGCATAGCGCTGGCTTGCCAATGCGTGTTGTGTGATATATCAGAGTGTGGTTTTGTTTTATCCTTTCGTGTGTGTTTGTGTTATATTTAGTGTATTTTGTATTTCTGAAATTACATTTACAACATGCCATCAGCGTGTGCTCTTACACAGGGTTTCCGCCAGGATTTTCAGTTAAGGGGGGGTAAAGTCAAAATTGGGAGGGTGTAAGTGAAGTTTTGTATCTATTTTTTTCTGTCGATTTTCCCACAAAAAATTTAAAGTTGGAGGGTGTTGTTGAGACTTTGGGGGTATACACACCCACGTGGGTGGGTCTGGCGGAATCACTGCTCTTGCTGCTTGTAAAAACAGAGGTAAGGTACATGATAAAATAATAACATACCATAGGTTTCTGAAAGAAAAAAAAACTCTTCGTAGCAGTTGGGTGTATTTGTGTAGGAGGACAACACTTTCAATCCGGACAATTCATATATTTGCTCTGAACATTTTGATGAATCAGATTACATTCGCGATTTGAAAGCTGAATTGCTCGGTTAACCCCAGTGGCGGATCTAAGGGAGCAAGCGCCCCGGGCGACAAACAGCTAAAAATTAAAAATAAATACTTCCTAAAACGAGGAAGTAAAATTGCCGTTTAAATTGTAATTGACCTAAACGTGTTCAAAATTTCAATACTGGCACACTAAGACATTTTTATGTTATTCGATACAATCTCCCTTCATCTTCAAAATTCAAAACTATGAAGTCAGATAGGCAGGTCTATTGCCTTACTGGAGTTAGTAATAGCGATGCCACGATATGCTCTAGAGATAACAACAAAAGTACACTACGTGATGCGAGACAATGTTGTGGCCGTCGGGTCGGCCGGTCGTGTTGTTTGCCTTAATAATAATAATAATAATAATAATAATAATAATAATAATAATAATA
>JAGDQP010017631.1:0-24006 GCA_022664845.1 Lepisma saccharinum | reverse complement strand
TAATAATAATAATAATAATAATAATAATAATAATAATAAAAGATGGAAAGGAAGGCAAAAGAGCGGTGGAAAGGACGGCATTTTTTTCTTTTTTCCCATAGGAAAATTTCTAGATCCGGCACTGGTTAACCCAGGAAAAAATTAAAAGATTCTGCAGAACCTCATTTGTTATTATTTACGGACGTTGAATGTTGACGGACGATCGATACAAAGCACGTAGCGCAAGATGTGAAGATCGGAAGAAACTTGTGTCAGATATCTTAAAACCTCAAAGTTTGGTTATAAATGTAACCGATTCTGCTGCTACAAGCAATGGTCCAATTATTGTAAGTGACGGCCAATTTGAAGGATTTCTGTCGGAGAATTGTTTATTAAAAACGTAGCTTTTCAGATGCAGAGGAAAAATTCTAGCTTTAGATAACAAAATAAATATCTTATCTCGAAAAAGAATTATCAAAATTTAAAAAAGTTGGTGAAAAATTTAACAAAATGTTTTTAAAAAGCCAACATGAAATCCTTCTTAATGTCGCATGTAAAACCTGGGAAAATGATTATATTACTAAAGCTGTTATAGTACCTGCACCATCGAAAAAGTGCTTTATTATTTGATTATTTCAGAAGAGTTTTGTGTTATCCTCTCCCAAGTCCTTGCACTTTATACAGACGCCTTAGTGCGATAACATGTCCATCGGGTTTATTAAATATCAGTTTGGAACTAATGACACACCAGACACAACAAAATCTAATTGCAAATCATTTTGCCAATGTCCCTTCTGTGTGTTAAACGCATGGGTACAGCTTGTGTGTATGTGTTATCCTCTTGCTCTCTTGACTGCAGCTGACGTCATACGAGCGAGACTCCAGACGATAATATGCGCGTGACACCTACCTTGTTTCTTTAGCTTCCTTGGTTGAAAGCATGAGTACTTCTCGCAAAACCAGGTGGTCCTAACCTAAAAAAAAAAATATATATATATAAATATTCTCCTGAAAAGGGGTAAAGAGTTCACAAAGAAAAAGTAATTTTGACGAAACTTCTTTTCCTGGGACCGAAGATGTTCAAATATTTTAAGGCTCGTAGACCTATTCAACACTTTAAACAGGAAATTATTTCAGAATAGCTCTTCCGAGGGTTTTTTTTTTTTTTTTTTTTTTACTTCTGGGTGACTTTGTTCTTTTTGAGCATATGAAACTAGTGCTACAGTATTATAGTTGGAACGTTTTGGTGTCGTATGTTTCGTGCTCTGGGGGGTAACATCACCAGTCCCGGTCACTCATGATAGAAACAGTGTTAAAATGCAACAGTAAATAGTAAGGAAAGAATTAAAAACTGTACTTTGTCCTCCGGGTCCCAAGCGTAGACCAGATTTCGGTTCAGAAACCTGGATATATTCAACCATTCTTAGTCTGGTGACGTCACGATCTTTCCGTACGGTACTTCTATACTATCTGCACTTCTGTGAAATTGGATATTTCTGACTTCAGTTTTCACTCTGTTTACCTTAATTTCCGATCTGAATGTGCAAATTGGGGCTAAAGGCTTTTTTTTAACGGTATTCTCTAACTGTCTGCATTTTAGTACGTTGTCATCAGGTTCGCCTTAAGTTAGCGCATTTGAGCCTGGTTAAAGCAACGCAGTAGAATTTCGCGAGGATGAACCATACGACCACGTCTAACCTCGATCTCAAGAATCGATGTTGGCATTGGAGTTCCAGCTTGAGGTCTAGGTTGACTGAGGTTGAGGTTCGAGTACCATCGTGAGGTCATTGTTGAGTGTAGTTAAACTTCAAGTTCTATCGTGAGGTCAAGGTTGAAGTATCATCGTGTCGAGGTTGTCTGATTGTGGTTGAAGTCCCATCGTGAGGATGAGCTTCAGTGAGTTTCACTTTCAAGTTCTATCGTCAGGTAGAGGTTGAAACTTCATCATGAGGCTGTGGTTGACTGATCGTTGTTAAAGTTCGATCGTGAGGTCGAGGTTGAGTGATCGGGTTTGAAGTCCCATCATGAAGTTAATGTTGAGTGGGGTCGGAATGAAAGTTCTATCGTGAGGTCGTGGCTGTCTGATCGGTGTTGAAGTTTCACTATGAGATTGAGGTTGAATGAGGTCGAGATTAAAGTCCCATCGTGAGATCAAAGTTCTCCTCACACGGTTGAGGAGAAGTGAGGTCGGATCGAAATATACACTGTACGTTTGATTTATTTTTCAGTCAATTGCCATGTTCTACGAAAACGAAAACCCAACTCCGAATCTCCTCTCCCAGCCCCTCACTAAAACACACGCACACAAGTGAAGTATAACAAAAGTTTAAAGAATCGCGTAAACGCTCGCATCTCTAAGATCGGCTTTGGTATCTGACTGAACCCCGTTGTAAATCATCCTTAATAAGATTTCCTTTCGGGAAATCCTCGCTGGACCAGAAGGCGCTGCAAGAATAAATTTTCTCATCCGGCAAACAACGTAGTAGCCCCGTGTCTCGTATACATACACAAAAACATGAGCAAGTAGAGGAAGTAGGGCGAAGGGAGAACCGTGGGGAAAAGAGGAAGAACAGGGTATATAGTAGAAACTTATACACGAAAGAGATAACAATATTTTACAGTGTGATTTTTTTCACAAGAACAATAATTGTGTGTACACAATGAATATTAGTGCAGTTAAAAAGCTTCTACGTAATTGTTGAAAAGACATGGTGGAAAATGTAAACAATATTTTTTCTGCTTTTTTACTTTCTCTCTGGCTTCTTCCCCTTGCTTTAAAGCATTCTATCTCTAAAGCTAGATGGCAGCACTACCTCTGTATGTCTCTAGTGTATTTTTGTGGTTAACCAAAGCAGATAAAGAGAAACTTACTTCAGCTTTGGCTTTAGTGACCTCGATTAACCTTTGCCGTTTTTAAAAATGGTTAAGAAACATCTCCTCCAATCGAGACAACTACGTACAGAGAAATGTGCACTTCTTGTAGATCCAAATTGAGACACTGTTCGACCATTTCTATACTTTTTTCACCACCAATCACTATTTGAACACATTTGGTACACAAATTAAAGTATGTTTAGGTAAAGTTAAGGTACCCCTCAGTGCGATACGCGCACACCGTGAACGACACATGAGAGATATGGACGTAGTGTCCACATATTCTCGACCTATGGCACGAATTGAGGTGGGGTGGTCGGTCAATCCCATACTCGACCTACGGCACGAATTAAGGTGGACTGGTTAATCTCATACTCGACCGCCTTTACCTACTAAAGTGTCCAGGAGTACCAACAGAAAACCAATAGCTCGAAAGAACCTTATAACAATTAACAAATGCGAAACAGTAACATCCTGCCATTAACTGCTAGTGAGATCAAAATGACAAATAGCATAGATAAACGTCATGACTTGAGATGCACATACAGTCAGCAATGATCTAAGCTCATCATACGACTGGGAAATATAGGCTTTCTCCAAGAAGCATTCTGTCGGCAGGGATGGTGTGGATAACGACGAGGAGTCTAGTCTAGGTACCATACCGGTATTCGAGTGGTAATATTGAGGACAATCCTGAAGACTTCAGTCAATATGTTCGGCAGCATCGAAATCCTCCACGACTAGACCAAGAGGGATGGGTGGGTCTAATACACTAAGATCGTACTACGTTCAGACTTATTGGTTTATTTCCGTATTTCAAATTCATGTGTTCAAGTGTCTGTTCTCTGAGGTTTCACGCATAATACGTGCCCATCCGTCTACTCTCTGGAGCGGAAACCGTGATACACTGTACAATACTACAAGCTGCCACTCGTCAGGAGACTTGTGTCGGTATTACTCTGCAAACTGATGGCGTATTTCCGATTAACGGCCAATATAGATGCTCTAGCTGATCAAGAGTAGTACGCCAATACGTCCTGACTACTATCCCAATATTGCAAGGTTCTTTTTCGCCTTGAATTGCCACAACGATCTTGAAATATCAACGGAATCCGCACATTTTTTTAAAAAATTTTCTTCCACCAGATGATGAGGAAAAACATTGACCTGTATTTCCTCCCACTCACTTTCTTTGCTTCGGTAAGCGTAGCAGAAATCTACTGTGGACATTTTCTCGCTCCACCACCTGGCGGCACCACCATGCAGACCATACGTATGTGACTGAGGAAACGGGAATATCCCCATGTCTTCGGTGGACTAGTTTTTCCCTTTTGTGTTTCTTTCCACTTTCAAAAGTGTAAACAGTGCTAATGACCCTGTGTACATTTTTTGTGCAGTGTTTATTACCACATTTCACTTAAAAACATATAGAAACACGCCTTTTATTGCACAGCTTTTTGTGGTGACGTGACATGTGCAAATGATCAGAGCGGCGCAGTGATACTTAGTGAACCACAATGAACGGTCGGTGCCAACGCCTGGATTTGAACTAGAACTCTTGATTGGTCCCTTTTAAGTTTTCAACAACTGTTAGGTGTAACTGCTGGTTCGCGTGGTCCTTCTGGTGCGAGGTTTTTATTCGCTGTTGGAACGTCAATGAAGAAAGTATGGTGTAAAACCGATCTCTCAGAAGTGTGTCTGTTTATGTGATATGAAATAATCGAATATTATGATTTTAATTTAAATAAAAAGTGTCGTAGAAGAAGTAATGCGTAACAAAGCTGGAGCCGTACATATGATGACCTTCCCACGTGTGCTAATTCTTTGCTAGGCGTGTGTGACGTCTGTATTCGCAGGGTGTCGTAACAATGTGACTAGAACCTGTATACCAAATCAGAAAACATAAATTTGATTATTAAAATGTTATTAAATTCATTTTTTTAGTCATTTGATTCAAAAATATATCCCGGTAGTGTGAAAAATAATTATTAAAATGTTCCGATAAAATGTGATTTCCCTTGAGAAGTCATAGACAACTATTGATTAACAGAAATCCCCACCCTCTTCTCCCCCTCCTCTCTCTTTGTCTATCTCTCTCTCTCTCTCTCTTAAACACATTAAAAGATGCCATTGGATTCTGTTCATTATATAGTTGACCTACTGTGGATGGATAGATGTAGAAGGAATCTCTGAATCTTAAAGCATGGATGAATGAATCATGGCTACGAAAATGGATCACTCAGTCCATATATGTAACACGACCTTCAAATCGCTGAGATTTCATCTCACTGTAATTAATGGGCTTCTGCCTGTGTGGCTATCCCTTGTGAATGGATGGATTCTCCATGAATACGGTCATTAAAAGCTCAGACAACGCACATTAATTTTCATTTTCCTGTGCAGACATTTTGACACATTTCCAAGATGTTGAATGAGCTGTGATGGCTACCCACTAACCCCAATATATACTAATTACACTGCCCTGCTGAAACAGATATGTTACTCAGTTTCCATCCGATGCCCCCCATGTAATCCCTACCCTAATATCAATGCTCTTCTCTGAAAACTGACAGCTATATGCGTAAACTTTTTTTCTAGTTCGCTAACATTTTTATTACTCGCACAGTAGAGGAAAGCCTATAAATAATGCAGGCAGAAAACTCTTGGGGAAAATATGGTAGAAACAGAAAACTTTCATGCTGATAAACTTGTTAATAATACGCTACAGAGAGTAAGTTGTACGCCTGCAACGTTTTGAATACAACCGAATAGAGAGTTTTCTTTTTTTAAAAAAGACAAAAACATATTCCTGTAAAAGCGTGCCGGATTTCTTTATGTTTCTTGGGTAACATGTCTTTCTTTTTAGGTAGAATACGTTTGTTTCACTCTGTTTCAAATATTAACACCGTTGAAGAGAATATATGAGGAGCACAGGAGATTATCGCGCATATCTCTTGCGCATTGTGACAGTCCCTTCCTGTTTTAATTCAGCAAACCACAAACACCACTGAATTTAACTTATAAGATTCGTTTTGCGTTTCGTACTAAGTGTTTAACGTTTAAGTTAATCAAGTGATCTCACTAATTGCGAATTTAGGTATGTTGTTTGTGATTTTTGAGTCGTAAGAGTTTGCGAACAAGTGATGTTTATCGAATATATTATAAAGTTTACAATGAGCATGTGATGAGTGGTAATATGGGTAGAAACTGTGTCCGGCTGCGTAATGAAACACCAGAGAATGTGCACCATGAGCTTTAAGAGGGAGACAGTTATGGTGAATACGATTGACAGAAAGGTTTCCCGCTGAAGAAATACTTTTACTTGAAAAAGTTCCTTGCTGATCAACTGTTTGTAGCGTTTGATGAAGATGAACTGAAAAAAGTTGAGACGGGATTAATAAAGCTCGGCTTTTATTGCACCTTATGGATGAAAGTTTTTGTGCGCACTCTTTCCCTGGTGAAAGGATGACATTAGGATGCATCGTGGGAAGGAAACAAATTAGTTATATGATTTCGACGCCTAAGCATGGAGTAATTCCTAAGCAAATACGACAATGCAATCCTATGACGTCGATTTGGATAGCTGATTCGTAAGCGCAATCATTCCTTAGAACAATCTCTACTTCAACCTCGTGCCATGTTATTGACAGAAGATGGTCTCTTTGAACAGTCTAATGCCCAACACCACGCCGCTCGGATCGTACAGTCATTGTTTCAAGAACAAAGAAAAGAGTTCCAGATGTTGATCAGGCCTCCAAATTCCCCAGATCTCAATCCTACAGAACATCTGTGAGATGTGCTGTAACAACGACTATGAACCACAGCAATCTCATTTCCAACCTACCGAATATCTTTCGAAACCTTGTCTGTGTGTGTCTAGTTGGCTGTTGTGATGTCATATGGAAGATCAACATCAGAGTAGGTGGGCGATCATATTGGTTTAGCCGTCTGGTATATTTACCACATAAACACACACATGAACAAAACCAGAAAGACAGGAAGAGGGAATAAAGAAGAGGATACAGAAGGAATTAGAAAGAGAAACGGATAGTGAGATAGAAAGGGAAGAAGAAATTCAGAAAGACGGAGCGAGAAGTGGTAGAGAAAAATAAAATGGGGAGATAAGAAGAAAGGAAGGAAGATTGAAAACGAAGGGAGAGAAGTGGAAGGAAAATGAGAGTGGTGAGATAAAGAAAAAGGGGAAAGATTGAAAACAAGGGGAGAGGAAAGTGGGAAAACAATGAGAGTGGGGAGATGAAGAAAAAGGAAAGAAGATTGGATAGGAGGAGAGAGAAGTGGTAGAAAAATGAGAGTAGGGAGAGAAAGGAAGAAAGATTGAAAACGATGGGAGAGAAGTGGAAACATGAGAGTGGGAAGATAAAGAAAGCAAGAGAGAAAAAGAGAAAGCATGAAATAGAGGAGGAGAGGAAAATAGAAAGGAGGTGAAGAGAGGAAGAAAGGGATAGGAAGATAAAGGAGAGAAATTGAGATAGTGCTGAAAGACAAGTAAGAGGAAAATACTAAAGTTGACAAGAGGATAATGAGAAAGATGGCGAATAAGAGAGAACATAAAAAGAATGAGATTCTGATATCAGTCTTAGGGAGGAAAAGGAATAACGAATATAGAAAATTGTAACAGACTGGATTAAGATGAAATTGCGTGGAAAATGAGACGAAACTTGTTCTATTAAATCGATTTTTCATTTTGTGTTAGTACTAGAAGTTACTACGAGCAGACAAACATGAATTATATCACTCAGTCTAAATATATACCAGCCCTGAGACATTGTCAAATTACTTTACTCACAGTACAAACCGAAACAAAGCAAATCTGTTACGGTCGGTAATATCTACACACATATGTGCTGCTACGCATTATTTTTGAACCCACAATGTCAACATGTGTTTGAAATCTGTATTGTTAAGTTCTAAATGTGGACCCGAGGCACGCAGTGTTTCATTTTTGATCTTTTGTCAAAGGCTGTAGATTTATGGACTTGCAATTTATTTGCCAATGTTTATGTGTTGGTGTGTGTATATTTTAATGTATGTGTGTGTGTGTTGCGGGGAGGTGAATGACTGTTTACACTTCTCGAGTTTCAGGGGACTGTATAACACACTTCTAAATAATTTAATGCTTGTCGCCTTTGCTGGCATTGATTTGTGAAGGCTGTGGGCTAAACATCCCAGCATAATCGACTTTTTTGATGATACAAAAAATTATTTCCCATTATGCAGTATCTAAAAATATAATATTTAGAAAAAAATACTAAAAAACATAAGAATTATTTATCTACTATTAATGGTAAGGGTTATTTTAACTATGCACGCTATGATTGCAAACCAAGATTTCCAGGGGTTAGCAGGAATTTTGATTTCGAATTTTTATTTGTTGCCTTTAGGCAACTTTGGCTTAGACCGAAGTAGGTGAGGGAAGTACATGTGGAAAATAATAGCCTAATATGACTGAGAAAAGAACTCTGATAATGCATCAGTGAGGATGACCGGTCACTGGGATGCATCCCAAGTCCTTACGAATATGAAGCAAACGGTCTGTGTGACTTGAGTCAGAGTTCCCCGAAGTCCATAAATAAAATTCAACTTTAAATTCAACAGTCTACCAATTGAACTATGGTCGCTTAATCCAGGGAGAAGGGCGATATTTACAACAACTATCAGTACTCGAACCAAGGAAAGAAACCTTAAACGTGCTCGTATAACAGCTTCTCCCAATTCATTATGACAATATTATAATAACAATTATTATTATCCAACCTCTCGTAATGGTATCTAGACGAAGACATTGGCTACTATCCTATCCCCTGGAAGAGTTATCGTTCCGTAAATAGCAAAAGTGTTTTGCAACATTTCGTAAGTAAAATTTTAAGCAATTATGCTATTATAATATGTATTAACGATCTAAACATGCACGAACACCTAAATTATGCATTTATATGCACAATAAAAAACACAATCTCATTGAAAACTGTCTAAAATGAATTTTCAACCACTAAGCATATCGAATAATCACAAACATAGAAATATGAAAAATCCGCCCTCCAGTTAACACCGAAAGACGTCCTTCCTCAGGCTTCTCTCGTAGCACAAAAATATTTATAAAATAATTTTAAAAAATAACTCATTGAAAGGAATAAAACCATCTAAGACAATATTTTCTTAATCATAAAGGATATATTTCAAAGCATATTCATAAACCGAAAACATTATCTCAGAATATTTTCAATTGTTTTAATACTACCCTTTGGAAATATAGAGAGTATGAGAGAAAATATATTTTGGGAAACGTTTTAAAATGTTTAGTAGGGTTGGTTTTTAAAATATTGCTTTAAAATGTTTTGAAGGTGTGTGAATTGCTTGGGAATCTTCATAGAACGAAAAGAACTCCAAGAATATTTCGAAAGTGTACTAACATTATTTCTCTAAAACATTAACATTATTTAAATAGTATATCGCCATTTTTGTAAAAATAATTTTAAAGTATTTTAAGAGTATCGTTTGGAAATATGGTGTTTCTGATTCAGAAAATATTTTCGATTTCTTTTTTACAAAAATAATTTTAAAAAAATTCTTAAAGACACTTTTCTTAAACAATTCGTACTAAAACGTAAAAAAAATAATTTTGTTTATGAATGACTAAAAGAAAAGCATGGGGGCGTGATATATCCAGTTACTTTATAAATTCTTGAATTGGCGCGCTCCATGCTTTTCTTTTTTTTAAAAGAAAGTTAGTGGTGAATTTCCTCAACAATGTTTTAACTTTCTGGGTTACACATTCAGACCCAGGTTAGCAAGAAATAAAATATTGTTTAAAGTATGTCTTTTAAAAGCTTTTTATTATTTTTTTTTTCGAGTTATTTCGGTGTTCGGATATATTTTCTCAAACCTTTGTGACCCAAATCCTAAAGTTTTCTGCAGCCAGTGAAACCCAATATCGTTGCAGGCTAGTATATATTTTAAGATAAAGAAGTCCATATTAAAAAAATGTATATGCTTTTAAAGCATATAAATATATAAAAGTACCAATGGAATATTGTATTGTTACCCGACTTACGTCGCGGTGCAAAATTTCATCATTCTATGACGTCGGGAAATGAGTTAAATTAACGTTGCAAGATTCGAGGACAGCATGAAATATTGTGAACTAAAGAAAAGAATGTACAAATCTTTTGTGAAAGACTTTATTTTAGGTGGCATTTCACTAGTGGGTCAGAGGAAAAACCCCTGAAAAAATGTCAGTGACTACTTGTACAGTGTACAGTGTACAGTGAACTTCCTTAGCACCTCTCTGTCATCAAAGTCTTTCGCTACAAAATCCACGGCAATCGAGATTAACAAAAGCATTCGATTGGTCAAAAGTAGACTTCTTGAAACCACAAAGGAAACTCTAAGCATGTAGGTATTTTTGAATTATCAATAAGTACGCGCACGTTCCACACGAACGTCCGACTTTTTACGATAAGTACGTATGAAAAACATATGCCACTAAAGTTCATAAAACCATCAAATACATCAAAAGTGAAGCAGGATTTAAATCGACTTCAATAAGAAAAATATAGCAAGTGCATTTGATGTTTTATTGAAAAATATTCTGTTACACTCAGAAAATATGAAAACGCATAAGCGAACATAGATTATTACGTTTCTCGTCACCGCATCCAAGTTTTTTGTTAAAAATTTCCATATTTTGACCATTCAAAAATAATAATAAAAAAAAAAGGAACATCACTGAAGATTATTTTGCTTTAATTTTTTCCCCGTTGATTCTCTCTTTTCCGTGACTGTTGAAAAACATATACCGGTATTTGATGTATTCCAATTTTTGCTTATGCAATGATCTATCTTTTCCAAAAAAAAAAAAAAGAAAAGAAAAAAACTTAGATAGCATTGGACAAACTTACAGAAAGGCGCAACATCTAAAATTAAGAGGAAAAATATAAACCAATTTTTATTCTAAAAATACAAAAAGAGGAGTGTGAAAGAAATGAATCTCCGAAAAAAATAAAGCATCGTCTCTCTCTCTCTCTCTTTCTTTCTTTCTCTCTATCACTCGCTTTCATCTCTATTCATTCATTCCTAATTTTGCTGAGTTGAGGCGATTTCATGTATGCAGCTCCTCTCCTCTATTATTCTAATGTTGCGATGGAAAACTTTAAAACTTACATTTTTCTCTTTGGTAAGTATGCACTATGATGTTGCAGATGATCAAAAGGAAGTTGCAATATGAAATGAATAAAAGAATTTATACATGCCTGTGTGAAGCGACGTTCTTTTGTTTAAACAGTAATACTCTGAGGGTAGGAAAGAACAGATTTCGGAATATTGTTTTTTAATTTAAAATAAAATCTTTCACCATTCCGAAATACTTCGTCACAGTTACATTTAGTTGTTCTAAACATTATGATAAATTAAAGTGGACTAGAGCAATATTCCACTTTCCTAATGTTGGCGTGAAATGTAAACAGTTACGCAACGCAGAAAAAGACAGTTTGATTACAAAATTCGACCCAGAAAATGTTTCGTTTCTGAACTCTTGGGAGTTTGCATTTGATATAGTCCTCAACGAAGAGACCAACGTAGATAGTGAAAAAAAAAAAAAAAAAAAAAAAAAAAAATTCTACCTCTAATTTGTATACTAAAGTATGGTTCTGACATTCTGAATTGAAGCTATGGCCATCGCGTTCTTCGGTTTGCAAAACCATTTGTTGGGTTACGTCAGATGAAGCGGGCATAGTGTATCCATTAGTGGTATTGAACTCTTGAATTATACGCCACGAAAACATTCCTAAAGTTCTTTGTCCTGTTCGCTGGAATTTGAATTGCCTCAAGCAGGACTTGATCGATTTTAGTTGAAATTTTATATTCGTTTTGAGGCTTTACGGACACCCTGTAGTTCTATCAAAATTGCACGAGGATGATCAAAGATTGGATGACAAGGGTAATAGACAGAATCTAAAGTGGATGGAAGTGTTTATCAGAACGATATTCTTCTTCACTAATATTAATAATATTTCGGATGGGGTTCCATACGCTGATTTGTCCATCTCTTACAAATGATTACGTAATGAGCTCCTTCCCTTCTTTCTCTTTAACATGTCTGTCAGTCTCAAAGGAGGTAACAAGTATGTGCAACTAACTGTCTTGAGTGTGTCTCTATTGTCGTGACATTGAACGATACGAAACCTTTACCGTCATTACTAGATAAATTAAGGTTAATGTAAAGCAACGATATCCAACAAAAGATAGCAGCAATACCTCCGTATATGTCTAATGTATTGTTGCACGAAATTTCAATACTGCTCCTACAAATTCAAGTCCAGAGAGTTCTAACTTTCAAGAAAGAAAGTTAAATAACCGGTCAATCAATGCCGATTTTTAATTTTATTTTTTGTTCATTGTTGAAAGAACCTCGTTGTTGTAGGTTTTGATATTCACAACAACAATCAAGAGATTTCAACAATGAAGAAAAACAAAAATAAAAAATCTGCATTGATTGACCTCTTGAATTGGTTATTAACTTTCTTTCTTGAAAGTTAGAGCTCTCTAGGCTTGAATTTATAGGAGCAGCATTGAAATTGCGTGCAACGATAAAAATACATTAGACATATACGGAGATAGTGCTGCCATCTTTTGTTGTAGATCGTTCCTTCACATTAACCTCAACAGCGTTTGTTGTCAGAGAAAAATAAAAAAATATGAGTTAGAAGTAAACTCAGGATGACCATTTGCAATTAGGACAAGAGACATACCTCTGCTTGCCTTGCAGAATTTAAGATTACATCATTTAATGTTTCTTCCCTGTAATCGTTTAGATCGAATCGATATTGGATATGAGCATTTTGTTATAACGATATAGAAGAAGAAACAAAATTAATACCTAAAATGTCCGACAAAAAGCAGTACAGAAAAGCAAAAAATATTATTACCGTATTCTCATGTCCATAAACTGCACATTTTCTTTCAGAAAAAGGGTGAAACATTAGGGATGCGGCTTAAACACGAAAATAATCTGAAGATAACAACGGTAGCACAAGTAGTATTGCGTTCCTGCGAAGGAAATGACAACTTTGACGCCTACTAGGAAACGCACATCAGCAACACAACAGAGGGATGGACTGAAGTCACGCGTCTAACGTCACAAACTCTGCTACATACGTCCAGCAAACAGGCTGGGGTACCCAGACAGTCAGGAGGAAGTGTGTTGTTGAACAGGGTCGTATGGAAGTGCACCATGGAGAACACACAATTGCGACTGATTTCGTTAATGAGTTCAAACTGGTGCATTCTGCACAGCAAGCCCCAAAAAACATCAACAGTGCATTCGGTACAGGAATGACGAATGAAAGCACCATTCTTCGTTGGTTTGTCAAATTTTCTTCTGGTGACACAACTTTGCGACATGAGCCCCGTGGGCAGGGACCAACATCATGTTCGGATAAGCTCCTCAGGAACACCGTGGAAGCGGACCCTCCGAAAAGTGTTCGTGCTATTGTAGACGAGTTAGGCATACACCATACCACTGTCAGTCGGTGGCTCGATACGATCGGTAAGGTGAAAAAGTCGGATCCACAGATGCCACATGGGTTGACACCGGCCAACATTGCCGTCTGGAGGTGTGCAATTCCCTGAGTATAAGAAATAAGCGAGAAGGTTTCCTGTATCGGATTGTCACTTCAGATGAAGAATAGATGACAATCGAAAACGTTCAGCAAAATGTTTTGATCGTGATCAACGTCCAGAACGGTGTCTGAAACCACTTCTCCATCCACGAAAAGTGTTGTTGCTGGTATGGTGGTAATGATCTATCATGTCTTTCTGAGGCGAGGTGAAACCATCACTGCAGATCGTTGCAGTGCTGAGCTCCATGAAATGCACCCACAACTTATCCACAAGCATCCAACAATGGTCAACAGGCATGATGTCCTAATGTTGCATAACAATGTCCGCCACACGTTGCACAAAGAACGGTGCAGGTTCTCCATGAGTTGCGGTATGAAACCCTTCCTCACCCGATCTCTTTTCCACTGACTACCACCTCTTCCGGCATCTCGATCACTTCTTGGCAGGGAAGACCTTCCCTGATGATCGGGCGGTGCAACATGCAGTTGAGGATTTCATCGCATCACAGACTCCAAACTTCTTTCGCTACGGAATCCTTTCGTTGGCTGAGCGATGGCAACAGTGTGTACATGCAGACGGCGACTACTTTGATTAACCAGGTAATATAGTTTTCATTCTTTTGGCCTTTGGACATAATGCACCCGGGAAGGACATTTCATTCGCACCAATTCAATAGTTGTGACAGTGGGTGAAGAACATAAAATTACAAAATATACAGCTGCTACATATTAGAGTAGTCCCAGAAATCAGGTGCGGTTTAGACACACGAGAATATAGTATTAGTATGTTCTCTTTGGGTACTTATAAAAGCTCTTTCTGATTTTCTTTAAAGTCCAAAGTGTAATCATAGACTACCATGCCTGTATTGAAGCTTCGTCCGTGAATGTATCATAAAACCACATGCATTAGGTGTGGACTGATTAAGGGCTAATCAGCTAATGTTACATTCGAGTGATTCTGATAGAAATGTACATATTAATGATAAAATAATCACAATATTAGGGCAATGCTGCTCTCAAGCAACAGATTGTAGCAGCTTCTGTTGATGTATTAGAGTAATCATAAAGTCAATCTAGGAAAGAGAAATAATATACATCTGATGATCATGGGTATTCAGCCCAGAGATAGGCGTACAACGCGAAGCCCCTGGACTATATAGGTGAACCGATAGTGGTTTCTCATTGTATTTCTATCAGAAGCAGATTATGTTTTAAGGACAGAAGCTGCAGTTCAAAGTAAGCACCGAATCGCTATTGGAAATCGAACTCGAGACTATTTGGTTACAAAGCAATTAGGGTTACCACTCATCCAGCAGGCGATTTAATTGAAAATATAACGCGAACCACGCTGTCACATACATCCTTCTTCGGTTACAATTTCTTTACTGTAAAATTTGGATGAGTAGAATGTATGATGATGTAGTCGAAGTGATGCATGTGACGCCATAACACAGGGAACTTTTGTTAATGGAGAGATGAGGTTTTCTTCTCGCCTCTAGATCTCTTGAAATATTGACGATAAACATAGAAAGTATGTTGAAAATAGATTGAAACATGATGAACATATAAAAGAAAAGGAATAATTCAGAATAAAAAGCTCTACAAGTTGTAAATCAAGATGGTTGAATGTAGATTTAGTTTATAAAGAACAAAGAGAATACTGTTTCGTACGATACTTCATATTAGTGGTGGTTCGTGGTCTAAATAGTAGGTGAAGGGTAGTCTCTGAGCTCAGTTCATTCTAAAATTTCCAGGACTGGTCGTGTTTACCCATAATGCCACTTATCCATCTTTTACAGTGTTGATTAATACTTATAGAGAAATCAAATGGTAATAGAAAAAGACTTACATTATTAGCTTCCTGCTCGGCCTATAAATGAAATTGCATCTGAAAAGAAATGAGGACTTGAAACTGTCAACAATGACTTGTATCTATATTACAATTGGTTTGATCTTGCAAGTGACGTATTCAAAGCAACTTTCCTCACATGGATTTGCAAAGTACCTATATTTTCATATTGTCATGTGTTAGAAATAAACCAGTAATTGCACCAAAATTTCATACGAGCATTCAGAAATTAATTTAGCCTTCAAACAATTAAAACTTTTATAAGATGTAACAAATGGTAGAAAATTGTATAAGAAACGAATTAATAATTAATAAGACGGACATCTGTGATTAATATTGAAAATGAAATAAGGATAATGAAAAGAGGAAATATATCTTAAAACTGACATGTTATTCTTGACACGATCTACTGAAGTTCCAGCTTTGAACAAGAAAATTACAGAGTTCACTCCAGTGAAGGAAACCGCCTTCTAATTAGCCAATGGTTAGAGGAAATATAATAATACCTTACCTTTTATATTTTGATTTGAATGCAATCATTGTATTTGCAGAACCTTTTTTTTTTTTTTAGAGTTTCCAGTCTATCTTCTAAGCAGGAACATGCCATTTGTTCGTGGAGCACTGATATGCGTGTTTGAATAATTATTATGTAATATATTGCATACCTTCACTCTTGATTAACTTGTTTTTACTGTAATTCATTGATGTCAATAGTTTTTTTGGTAAATAAATATTCGTTACTGACGTCATTTTATCTGCTACATCTTTTGGTGCTTCTTGTCAAAAGGAGTGAGAACAAGAATCCTGATCTAATGAACTATTTAAGTCTGACGTCACACTGGAAAACCTGGATGTGATAATTCAACACTCTACGGTGTCCCAGGGAGACTACCAGTTTCACGTGATGCGTTGTTCATGCTGATTCAACACAATGAACGATGTTATACTAGCACTATTACAGTGTTCGGGTTAGTTGGAGTCGACGCTACTATAGCATGTTGTTATACCCAATCAGTGACTCTGCCACCACCCCTTATTGAGGGTGTCGCCCCCAACATTTTCCACCGCACCTCGAACTTCAAAATATTTACGGTCAAAAAAATCTATAGAAACCCTGCAAAACTACACTTACACAATCCCAATTTTGAAATACACCCCTACACTGAAAATCCTGCCAGAATCCCTGTTCCCAATCATTTTCGAATTTGTGATGTGATGCTTAATCAATTATCATGGCTAAAGTACTGGATCTATACAAGCTGACTCATTCTGCAGTATGAATACCAGTTAGTGTACGTGTCATAGACAAAATAGTTATAGATAAGAAAACACATTCTCTCTTTGTTTTTCATGCCACCTGGTGTCTGTTCAGCGAACTAGGAATAAAGTACCAATGCCTATGCAAAATATCTATGCTATTAATGTCTTCCGGACCAATAACAATAACGCTGTGCATTTTCCGGTTAATTGAATCACCACCTTGAAATTGAATACAGAAACATGTATTGCATATTAGCAGTTTTTCTTTCATAGTTCTTCTTGACTGACGCCAGGTGGCATGAAAAATATGGCGAGAATGGCGTTTTCTATCTTGTACAATTATTTTCTCTATGTATCTTAGACTAATTGGAATTTCAATTGTCCGATGAGTCATCTTGTTTAAGATCCAGTACTTTAATCATAGAGCGTATAGAGAGTTATTGATCTATTACTGAGAGTTACAGGCTCCTTTAAAAAAACACATTATTTATTTATGACTCCTCTTATCGTATAAAAAATAGATTTTACTTGTGGTTGCTTTTAGGAAAAAAATACAGAATTTATTTATGGCTCCTTTTAAAAAAAAACAGATTTTATTTATGGCTCTTTTTAGAAAAACAAGATTTTACTTAAGGCTCCTCTCCTTTTAGGAAAACTAGAATTTCTTTATGGCTCCTTTTAGAAAAACGAGGATTTATTTCTTTATACATGTTATTTAGTTTCGCTATACCTTAAAGTACTTCTCCACATATTTTACACAATTGTTGAGGCATTCATTCATCATAACAGGGCGCCAGCTTTCGTTCATCCGTGTCATGAAACAACATCGTCATGGGAAATATAGCCACTTAACGCTATTGGTAGTTACGAGAAGCGAGCAATTATTAGGTACAGTGATGATATTACCTCTTCCCCATTGATGTATATGTTTTGTTATTTGGGGTTAAATATCATTCCAAAATGATTGTCATAAAAGTGAAATGCTGACTTCTGTGACCTCTGCAGGCAGATACCTACGTACATTGTACCCCTGAATTGACAGTAAAAAAATCGAATTTTGTACTCCAAATATTTTAGAGGCAGTGGCGAACCGAGGGTTGGATTTAAGAGGGAGGTTTTTCGGAGAAAACAGATTAATTGAAACAAAAAGTATGGTAAAATATGAATCTCTGAGTCCGTCACTGATTCTAAAAATTGGGAATACATATACTACCTAATTTTTTAGAGTCAGTGACGGACTGAGATATTCATATTTTACCTTCGTTTTTTTCTATTAATCTTTTCCCTCCCAAACACTGGGAAGCAAAGAAACGACCCTCTAAACCCAACCCTGCGTTCGCCACTGCCTCTCAAAAATTGGGAGTACAAAATTCCAATTTTGTACTTCCAATTCAAAGGTACAGTTTTTACAGTGTACGCAGACATCATTTTCCAGGCGAAAGTACGAGATCGGTAGGTAGAAATTGTTCATAATAATAATAATAAATGCACAGTCCGGTCCATAAGTTCCCGGACTGATTTCTTACCGCTTTCCTACCAATGCAATTTGTGGGACAGCGATTGGATTATGTGGGACACGTAGTACTAGGCCTACTTAACAATAGTGCAAATTGGCGTTAGTGCAGTTGCAGTAGTTTAGAAGACAAGACGTGTGATTCACACCGCTGTTGTTAGTTTGTGTTAAAGTGTGAAGTGGATGAGAAGGACGAACAACGTGTAGCGATTAAATTCTGCAAAACAGACACGCTCAGAATGATTCGGAAAACTTATGGTGTTGCAGCATTAAGCCGAACAACCGTTTTTGAGTGGCACAAAGGGTTTCGAGCGGGTAGGGAGTCAGTGAAGAACGATGAGTGCAGTGGTCAGCCCACAACAACCCGAATCGATGATAACATCGCCGCCGTAGCCAAAATGGTCGAAGAAGATCGAAAACTGACGTCCAAATTAATAACAGATACACTCAATATACCGAAAACTCTGGTTTTACAAATTATAACCGAAGACTTGAGAAAAAGAAAAGTGTGTGAAAGATTTGTTCCGCATACAGTAACACGGCTAAACAGTTCTGGCTCAAAAACAAATCTTAACCTTGAACCATTGCCCTTACTCTCCGGACCTGTCTCCGCCCGATTATTTTCTGTTCCCCAAGGTGAAGTTGTAATCAAAGGATGAAAAATTCGACACCATCAAGGAGATTCAGGTAGCTGAATATTATATTCAGATTTTTATACTCCTTTGGTGGTTCCACGAAGAAATACATATAATAATTAAGTAACGTCGTCGAATAATCTTGTAGTATTTCCTTTATAATGTCACCCACTAGCAAAGAACCTCAGACTCTTCTTATTTTCTCAAGGTATATCAGGTCCGTGTAATTGGCGTTGGAAGATCTGCTGGAACACACGAATACTAATTCCAACCCCGAAGATCCCTTCTAATATTGTCCTCGCAACAAATTCTCGGTCTTCCTAAGGACCTCTTTTCCCGCGGCTTCCAACTACGATGGAATACAATTTTCGTTTTTATCCCATTCTAGTTACAAGTTTTTCTCCCATTTTAGCCTTTGTGATTTAATTATTCTTATAATATCGGGTGAATCATGTAGTTTGTGGAGTTCTTTATTATGCAGTTTTCTCCATTCTCCAGTCATCTCGTCCCGTTTCGGCCCGTATATCTTTCTCAAAACCTTATTTCCAAACACACGTAATTTATGTTCATCTGCTAGGGTCGTATCCAACTGTCGCAACCGTGAAGTACAAGGCAGTCAAGAAAATTGATGTCTCTGACGTCATGTCGTCCAAATTCCTAGCTGATTTCTTTGTTATATTAGAGTTTGAATTCAAATTTATTTAAATAGTTTTGAAGGAATCGGCCGAAATTGTGATACTAGATAGAATACATGACACTTAGTTAACCAGGGAATAAAAAAATCAAAAGCTGCAGTTCGGAAAGAAAATAGAGGAAAGAATGCCATTAAATTATGATGGCAATGATGATGATTACTGTTCGGTCGGAAGTGAAATTTCTAAATCAAATATCTCTGAGCAAAATGAACAGAGGTGGCAGTTTGCTGTTATTGACTATCATGGGATAAAGTAGACGTCGACGCATCTAAGCTTTAAGAGAATACCGATCCAATACTTTCAACGTGTCTCTGAGTAAAGATAATGTTTATTCCAAGTTAAGCAGAAAAACCACCTATACACCGGGAGGAGAGGCGGGGGGGGGGGGGGGGGAAATTCCCCACAAAAGGAAATTAAAATTGAGCAGTAATTTTGTTTTTCTTGTTTTCGTGTTATCCCCTCTTTCACTCTCAATTCTTCACTAGTTTTTCTTAAATGAAGAAATAGAACTATGCAATCCCATTCATTCAGGATTTCCTTCTTTAAAGGAAACCTGAGAATTTGAAACTTGATGTTAATGACCTCTTCTTATTTAAAAAAAAAATCTAAGTAAATTTCTTTAATTCTATTAGCCTGAGAGCAAAGCTGCCCATTGAATCTTCCACTTCATTTACAGAATAATACCACAGAACTTTGTTCTAAATTCTTCACTACGCCCATGATTTTTCTGTTTACTGAATTAAACTTTCCAATATTGACGTTAATTAACTGAAAGGAATTAAGCCCTTTTCAATTGTAAAACAAATGAATGCTCTGAAAAAACTTAAAATTAATTGGAATTGTACGTACTCATAGATGGTAGAAGCTATGCTAATTAGAATATAGAAAATCCAACTTTCACAAATGGTGTCTCGAAACTTTTTGTCTTATAATTTTTTTTTGTACATGTTCAGTTTAGTCCCACGACCTCTCTAATTATTTTCTAACAAATA
Source organism: Lepisma saccharinum (assembly GCA_022664845.1). Classification (NCBI taxonomy): domain Eukaryota; kingdom Metazoa; phylum Arthropoda; class Insecta; order Zygentoma; family Lepismatidae; genus Lepisma; species Lepisma saccharinum. Next base: position 3,572 of record JAGDQP010017631.1, on the reverse strand, counting down.
TTATAAGTTCACTTCATGGATGATAAGTTTGGGTAAGTTTCTCATTGTTCTTGATCATTATCTCATATCTCGAAGGGCAATAGTGAAAACATCTTTTTTTTTTTAAGTAAATATTTCAGGAGAAGGGAAAGAGAGAATTCACTTGATTTTGAGTACAAAACAAACAGAAGAAGTTATAATAAACATTGATGTTAAACTAAATTACTAAAGGGTAAAGAGAAGGAGAGGGAAAAGACATAGCAAAGATGCAAAAGGAGCGAAAATAGACTAGCTCCATCTATTAATATCCAATTGAATAGCTGAATGCAAAAACCGCGTAAGTCGCTAAAGTTTAATAAATTCCTTTTTTCCTGTCTGGAGTAAACCCTGCCGAAGTCAGGAGTTCACTTTCTACCTGCTTCTTCTAGTAACTAATTCACAATCATAAATAAACCGAACAGTCGTAGCTCAGTTGGTATAGAGTGTTGATTTCTCATTCCTGGGATCGATACCAACGTACGACCATCCAGCATGTGTTCGCACTAGCGTCCAAGGTCGAGAAACGTCAGGGTTTTATGTTGTTTTGATATAAATTATCGATTATCGACTCAGACTCGCCGCAATATTTGTGATATTGCGATATCTATCACTTAATAGGTTTAACAGTAATAACAATTAAATATACTATTACTGTTTTTCTTTACTTTTCAAATGACTACATATTCAAGGATTCTATTTTTGCAATTTTTCTTTCTTTCTTTTTTTTAAAAAAATAGTACTATTATATGCCTGAAGAGTAAATTTTGAAACAGTCTCAGAGAAAAAGTTTAGCAATTTGCCTGATGTTCGGTACCGAATTACTCATATTTATGGATAAAGTGTCCGAGGTTGGCTTCTGAAAAATATGGTAGCCATAGGCAAATGCTTGGATGGCACCTTAAACTTAGACCCTGGCTGATTGTTTCCCGCATCCTTTTCCCTTCCCTATCCCTGTCTGAGCCATAGGTGCCTACAATTCATAAATAAATTCAAATTAAAAACAACAATAAACAAAACCCAAACAGTATAAAGATGGTATTATTTTTTACAGTGTAGCTTACAACGACTATGACATTAAAGCAGAGTTTGTTATTAAGTTTACAGTGAAAGAGTGGTAGACCTAATTCTGTTTTAAAGTTCTGTCCAATTGGTGTAATAAAATAATTAAACAACTATTCATTGTTTTAAAACCATCTGACATTATAACGCTTAAAGTACAATCATTGTATCTCTTTATAATACATTTTGCAGTATATGTTCAAAAAATTGAATTGCATGACTCGTAAATATCTCGTGACCTTTTTGCTTTCAAATAATTTTTATAAAAAAAAAATTTTTCTATACAGGAATAATTCTCTTTTTTTATTTTGCTGTTAGCACTTCTCCAAAAACCTTGACTATCTAAATGGATGTTTCCCATAATCCCATAATGTGGTTTTCCCACGATACATCACGAAGTTTTTTGAATTTTCTCTGGTCAGGGTTATTAACGAGTATTTGCCAAATCACGCGAAAGTCCACTTACAATGGGAACAGAGCTATTCTCTTTACTCTGTGCTCTATTACTCTGAAGTTTAAGTGCAACTAGTGCCTAGCTCCAACAATGAAGTAACTTTGTGCAGTTAAAAATCTTTTCTATTTGCTAGGATATTAAAATAACTAGAAAAAGCATGTACTGGAAGAAGAAACATGGCAGAACTTATTAATTTTTTTAATGTATTTCTTGGCCATTTTAAATAACAAATGAGTTCGCTCAAATCGCTATGCTTCAAAAATCCACAAACACCGATGCCAACAGCTCGAACCGAGAACCTTGGAGACTCGGGCCTATCGCCTTAGGAACCGCATGATCACCACACTTATCTATTATCTTTTAGACCATTGTTTCTCAACGTAGGGGTCGTGGGTTGGGTGCAAGGGGGTCGCGAGAGAAGTTGAAAAAATAGATTTAACTAGGGTTTTGTAGGCTAAAACCAATAAATTTCAAAGGTGTTTTATTTTAACGTTTTTATAATTACTAAAGATAATGTAATTAGTTGAACAGTTTTTCTATAATATGATTAGGATATTTATTACCAAATACAACAAATCAACTGTCATGTTTTGAAATGAAAAGCAAATATTACAGAAAATTAAAAAAAAAAAGAAGACAAACAGATTTAAAACGTTATGAAAGATTGCACAAGTTTAGACCTACTAGGATAACGCGAAAGCTGAGCTAATTTTGATTTAACCAGTTTCCAAATGCCCGGTTCGATTTTTGTGATACACTTTATCAAGTCATTTTCAGTCAAAAGCTACACGGAGAAAATTTTTCCTAGGATTTAAGGACGTAACCTCCTTAAATCCGTAGGTTCCCTCCTGCAATAATGAGTTGGCGAGGATAGTATGACGGACGTAGCAAACAACATTACCGAGCATGTGTACTGTTAACTGCTGTTTGCTCCTGCCTGGCATGCTAATTGCAGACGCCAGTTCATGACGTCATTTTTAATGACGTCATGAAGTTATTTGCACTCACATGCCAGTACGTAGCCACCGTCCTGCCTGCCTTTAGGGAAACCCAGGCTCGTAATGAGGGCTGCTCCTTACGTACAGGCCGTCCAGCTGTTGTGGTTGTAGGTTCCCTCCTGCCTGGCAGAACGGTCCGTAGATCGTGTACACGAGTTACTTCCAGACTGTATAGATGTATCAGACGGAAAGAATGGATGATGCACCTGTATCGGAAGGTCATGCTTTTCCATACGTTGAAATTAATAACTTCATTCTAGAGCATAATGCCCCGAGAAGTAAACTGCAAATATTCGAAATTTAAGTATTTTATTCTTTCATAAACCAGACGTTAAATCCGATTAATATTAGTATCTGCATCGATAATCTAACTTCTTATCTTATAAACTATTCTACAATAACTGATTGCGCACATTTGGCTTTTAGATATGAGCAGTAACATAAATGTATTAAGAAATCTTTAAATTATCGCATATGCTAATAATATTAATCGCGTTGCCTTTTGTGTTTGCTTTAAAACAGATCTAACATGCACAATAATTATAGTTTTAGCTTTTGGTTATATACAAGACTGTGCTGCCATCTCGCGAGCTATTTGTAATACACCGCAACAACTTGCTACACATTTAACATTTCGGAACGCACTTAACCTTCTCCTGCTAGACTGTGTCTCCTGCCGTACTTGCATGCAAACGTTCCCAACATTGATACAAGCAGTGTACATCATTATAGTGTTAGTGCAGGCTGCTCCTGCTATTACGTAGGAAAGTACCGTCTGTAATGTATATAATGACTTCTCCTTCTTTCATTCTTGGCAGGAGGTTCCATCCTGCTTGCCTGTGTTCCTATATGACGTCACTTTATTCATTTTACATGTCGGCAGGATATTCCGTCCTGCCAAAAATTGTGGCATGGAGAAACAACAGGAAGACGTAGGAAACATACGTAATAAAGACTTTTTCCACTTGGCATTACTTGTAATGCACTCACCACTAATCGCCAATTTCATTGAACGTGGGTTACTTACGTATTACGTATGTTCC
>JAGDQP010017630.1:24439-38117 GCA_022664845.1 Lepisma saccharinum | reverse complement strand
TCCATTTTTCACGGGAAAGCCTTTTGCTTCTCTGGAATTTTCCTCTCCATTTTGTGGCTATAAGGAAATATTGATTTTTGTTAGAGGTAATATTTGCGATGCTATTTGAAGCTATTCTTTAGGCGTTTCTCGTCCAGTCCACTCACCCACATTCTCTTGCTGTGTTATCCTCCACCGGACGCAAAAAATAAAGATAAAAATGTAGGGTGGAAAGTTGCAAAAATACTTCCTTAAAAACAAACCACGGCCATTCACCCTCTTCCTTTGCAGACTGAAACGAAAAAACTATTTCTTGCTTGCTTCTTCTTCTTCTTCTCTCTCTCTCTCTGTACTTTTATTCTTTTAATTCTTTTTCATAGTCTCCCAAGAAATGAAACAAAAAGGATGCATCTCTCAACCTCCAAGGGATGAGTAGTCGTTCATCTTGCGGCGCCGTGACGTATTTTATGACGTCATGACCATGGCTGGACTTGTATATGAAGATGAAGACAGGCGCCTGTGAAATCTAAGCATATTTCTTGAGTAGGTGCGCAGAAAGGGTTAGATGTATTGTTTGTTTTTGTTATGTGGGCTCATTTTTTGCTGACATTAAGAGTCATTAAGCGATTCCATTCGAGTAACAAATAAAACGAAAGCTTTTAATGGCAGACTTCTCTGTAAATTAAGCTACTGAAATTTCCAAGCGAAAGAGCTCAGTTTACCACTGAAGGATTCAGGTTTAAGTCTTAATGCCGGACAATATGATTAAAATTTTCAGCTTATTTTATTTTCTAGATAAGTTGGTAAATCGATTACTTTTGAGTTCAACAATTGCATTTAGATTGATTTATGTTCTGGAAACGCTGATCACAATTCCTAATGTTCATCTTTTATTTTTTGAGCGGTTACTATAAACAGTTGGTTTGATACGATATAGTTGCGAATTTACTCATACATGGACATTACATGAATCGAGTTGCGTCAAAAAGAATGTTTTGGAATTCAAGTCAATGGGTTCGCGATTTATCATTAGTATGTTGTGTTGAACATTATATGTATTGAATGTCGAATTAATCTATATTATTAGGAAATCTATGCACCGAATCAAAGCTAACCTAACAATTGCTGTAATGGATTTGTGTGTTAATTCTGGATTGTGCTCCTATTATGTTTGACGTATTAAAGTATGTTGAGATGGAATCTGAATTATATTCAGTAATCTTTAGAAGACAAGAACACTCGGTATATCTTTTTATGAAGTTTCTATATTTATCATGTGTAGTATACCTATAAGAAGTCATCGCAACTTCTGATCTTTACCACTATAGCATCAAGGTATGGTTTGATAACAAAGGTTAGTGGTGATTCTTTATGCATGCATTAATTAATATAAACGTACTGCACTTAATTTATTTTATATATATTTGACCTCGCCAATTAATTAGATTTTATCATTTTCTGCCAAGATATAACACTCATGAATCGTCCTGTTACTGTTGTATGTATTTAAGTGAATCAGTCATTCGAATTTTTCCTCCACTATTGAAATTTCTCAGACAATTAAAAAAGAAATCTATTTTATTTGTTAAACTGAAAAATGCAATATAATTTCACATTGGATCTTCGGAGATTCCCTTGGCTCTTCTCAATCAGTAGACACGTTTTTGTATTGTATGACTGCGTTCAGAATGTCATTGCTATTCATTATCGCTAGAATACTTGAAGACTCGTATTTTCATATTCTAGTTAGGGTTTCTTGAGAATGAACCTTAAATTCTTTCATACTGAAAGGTTTTTATGTCGACATTTTGTAGAATCGTTTCGTATTTGATAACAGTTGAAGGAAGCCTATTCAATTTCCAGCCAGAAAATTTTTTGAAGGTAATTTAACCTACAACTACAATCATTTCCCATTTAAAACTTTAAAACATAGGAATCATCCTGTATATGCTCATTTTTTCTTATATATTTTGATAACATTCAGGAAAACAGAGCAAGTATCAATTTTCTGGTGCTATTTATCCTTGAAGCAATAGCTGTCATTCCGCGTTCGTGATTTGGTCCTCTTGGTTCTCATGATTGTACTGAGGTAAGTTTCTTAATTGAGTTTTGCCATTTGTAGGGACCGTCTCTGCTTGCCTGAAAGGTGTCTTTTAATAGAGCAACTCATCTTTTGTCGCCGCCAGAGAAACCCTCATTTAAAGATGGATTTACGGTGGCGCCACTCATCTAGAAGGTCCATAAATCATTTAACTTGCAATTTGACGTTCTAAAACAACCTCGCAGAAGGCGTTCAGGATTACGTTCGAGATTATCTCTGGCAAAGTTTCTTTCTCCTTTTTTTCCTTGGGAAGAAAGAAAAAAGGAGAATTAACAAGTTCAGACTAAGTGAATCTATTCTTCCGCGGAAAGAAGAAAAGAAATTAAAAATTAAAATTAAGACCGTTTTTTTTTTTTCATTCTTTCGTGTACAATACAATGCTAATGGAAACTCAATGAAAAAGAGGAAGAAATCGCTACATGCTCCTTTGCAATAGGGCTTCTTGTGCATTAATATTTTACAGTCCAGCTGATTGGAGAACTTACGACCATCTTGGGAACTACGCGAACAATCTACTTGACCGTTCAGAAACAAGGAGATACCGAAGTGTTGCTCTTAAGATAAAGAAGAACTTTATATAAGCCTACATAAAATTTGAGCTGGTGCGTGGGTGATCCCAGTAATGTACTAAAGAATCCGCCCCCTTTAATCGTGTTTTAATTTTTAATAACAATGTGCACTCTGTTTTCATTACTGTATGTACGGAGATTACACTTGCCCAGATTGCACTAGTTTCAAGTAAGAATTTTTAAAGGAATCGGTCCTTTCAACTTTGGAAACGAAATTAAACTGTAGCTGAATAAGATTTTAATTGATTTTGGTTTCGTCTCTCTCCTTGGCTCTTTTTTTTTTTAACAATTTTTCCTTGACTTCCTTCAATATTAAATTAATTCATTTGTGCTTGACCATGTGTGCGCTAGTTTGCTTTTTAATGTCAGCTTGGCTTTAATAATTATTCTACCTTGCTAAATTAAAAAAAAAGTAAATAAAAATTAAAGTAGGCGCATGAATTCTTTTGCCGCTTAATTCTTTCAAAGGTTTCGAAGAAATGTCTAGTCTATTGTTCTTCCTGTATTTTACTATGTGGAGTGGGTAGGCTTTTGTGTGCGCGTAATTTAAAACAATATCTTAATTAAAACGTGAAACGTATATTAACTCTCCAAGCAGTCAGTGCATCAATAAAACGTTTGGATTGCATTTTTGAAACCACAATGCAAAATTAATTGCAGAAAGTAATATTGAAATTTGATACTCATGTTCTATATTTGCATTGAAGTTATGTACGCATTTTTAGTTATCATGAAATCTACCTAGCCTATTAATTAAAGCCATCATTCTCATAGTAACACAACCGCTGTTTTGCAATAAATATGTGTATTTTTGTGGTAAATTTGTCAATATTACTCTCTTTTGTTTGTTAGTCAATGAAATTTCCAGCTCTTTATTTCATTTTGTAACCAATCTGTTGTCTATGTAGAACAATAATTTCTATATTAAGCTGTGTGCACATAGTGAGTTATACGTCCACTTTCCATTTTCTTCTACTAATACGTTTGTGAACAGATGATCTCCAATTATCTTCCAGACAAGGTTTAAAATATTTCTGATTAGTGATCGGTCGTGTCGTTTTCTAGACATAGAGATTTGAACTTGGAGTCCTAAATCAAGTATTTACAACGTTAAATAAAAATTAATTTTAACTATAAATCAGAAACGATGCCTTAAGCTAAAACATTACTTTCTGGGAGTTGATTTGAATCAATAGGGATGGGGTGGGTGGATATTAGGAGTTACAAAAATATTGATACAAAAATTAGTGCGGTGTGGTTTATACAAAATAGTTAATCAATGTGCACAAAAGAGTTTAAAAATTAACCCTGAAGAACTCACATTCACATAGACGTTAAAAACACTCCTAACTTATTGTACACATCACTAGTACTTCTTATAAGCATAATACTAAAACAACTTTAGATATGCACCAAAAATTCCAAAATAATTGTAGTACTTTTAGAGTGTGTATAATACCAATAAATTACTTACTACCTTTTTTTTTTGTATCTTGAGCATAAAGCTTTCAAATTTCTCTTGATTGTTCTATGAAAAATCTTTGTAATATAGTTCACCAACAGCTTAGTTTGTTCTTATTGTCAAGAGAATCTGATTATTCGACAATCATTAGAATCATTGTTCTATTAGTGAAATTTCCACAGTGGAGGAAGAATATCTGAGACTATGAAATTCCGTATTTTAAACCCGTTTTGTACTTTGGGCTGGAAGTATATTTCGGAAAACAGAGCCAGTAGATTTTTTTAGAGAGAGAGACAAGAGAGAAGGGGGAAATTCCAACTACTCCCTTTCACAAATGAATATTGAAAGAAACACAAGAAGAATATATTTAAGGAAATGATAATAAAATAAGTACAGATTTTTGTCGTTTTATTATCTCCTAAAATATATATAGTGAACCTAAAAATGTATATGTGAAGAAAGATTTATTGCAAAATATATGACATTCTATTTGTTAACTACGTTAAGCTTGTGGAAGTTTGTGGGGAGAGGGGTGGCAAGTAGCACTTAGAAGAGAAAAAAAATAAACATCTGTTAGGTTTGCTACCACAATTATTAAGCTAAACTGGTAGTAAATAAATGAAAATGTACCTTGAAAGGAAATGCATAGGAAAAATGTTATTTTTGTTCACTTAACTCAGTTAAATGGCCATAATATATGTAGGTGTCACACTGGTACATTGGTAATCGAAGACGGTTAACAATAATAAACTAAGGTTTACCTGTTTATCCACAAAACACCTTGACGGCATTGTTAGCGTCCAAAACTGATCAATCACTTCGGTTAGCATACGATTAATCACATAAATTATACAATGAGGTCTACGTGGATATGCATGTTTCATGTAAGTCAGCACACATTTCATTTGTGTCAGTTCAAATAAGGGATAAATAACCAAACATATTACTTATATTAGTACGTTCATTCTTTATATGTAACACTAATTATGATGAAGAAGAATCTCAACAGAAAATGAACGTACCGAGGGACTGTAGCTCAGTTTGTAGGACATTGACTTAGCAATCGGAAGGTCCTGGGAACGATCCCAACGACCGCTCATCCTGAGTGAGGTTTTCCAGGGTATTCCTCAGTCATACCAGGCAAATGTAGGGATGGTACCTGCAACTAGACCCTGGAGGACTACTTTCCAGCATCCTCTCCCCCGCCCTATGACCTGAGATATCTAAAGGCAATAAATAAAGTCAGATTTAAAATGTATGGAGATATTCTCATAGAATTTTCATTTACTTTATTGTAACACTTACTGTATTTGTGCACAGTAAATATGGAAACTAATCGTGCATGGGCAGTTTATTTCTTTCCAGTGTCAATACTTTTGCATTTTCATTCATCCAGAATAGAAAAAAAGTAGAAAATCACACGAATGTAGACAGTAAAGACTTGACATTTATCAAAGAATCGAAATAAAACAATTACTCCAAACAGTCGCTAAAGTGTTAGTTTCGGCTAACCCATTAACCCCCTTTTCTTAACATCAATAAAGAAAAGGTATTTATAACATGTATTATAAAATGAAGTATTAGTAAAATATGAACAGGACTTCTTTGTTACTTTTTAGTACGAATTGTTTAAGAAAAGCATGTCTTAATTTTTTAAAATCATTTTTATAGACTTTTCTTTAGTTCGCAATGGTTCGTGGTGTCCTCAAATCTTGCAACGTTAATTTAATTCATTTCACGACGTCATACAATGATGAAATTTTGCGCAGCGACGTTAAGTCGGGTGACAATACAATATCCCATTGTTACTTTTATAATATATATATTTTAAATGCATATTTTTAATATGGACTTCTTTATCCACATAAATACTAGCCAGCAATAATGTTGCTTTTGACTGGTTGCAGAACACTTTAGGATTTGGGTCACAAAATATTAGCTTGAGAAAAAGTATCCGAACACAGATATTACTCGAAAAAAATAATAAAAGAACATTTTAAAGACATACTTTTTTTAAAACAATTCGTACTAAAAACTAAAAAAAAAAATAATTATGTTTATGCATGACTAGAAAGAAAAGCATGGTGCACGTCAATTCAAAAATTTATAAATTGACTATATGAAAGCGCGCTCCATGCTTTTTTTTCAGTCATGTATAAACAAAATTGTAGTTTACTTTTTAGTATGAGTTGTTTACGAAAAGTATGTCTTGAAAAAGTTTTTTTTTTTATTATCTTTTTATTATTATTCTACCTTTTCTAGCATTTGCCTTAAAGATGTAACAACAGAAGCAATACGGGAAGTTGTTTACGATGATCAGTGTCCTCCTTGGAGGCAAGTCTATGACTGTAAGGTCCGTAGACAAAGCGAACCGATTGTGGTTTCCAATTGCCTTCCATCGGATAAAAAAGACGTCCTAAAGACGGCACCTATAGTCTGAAATAGACTCCGAACCACTTATGCCCCCATCGTATGTCGAATGCAGAACCCTTTGATAACAAGGCACTCACCCACCAGGAATACCACGAAATTAAAAAAAAAAAAAGTCTTCATCGATTTAAAAGTTATATACCTACAAAGATAATAACCCATCATTACACTCATCGAATTGAGTAATTTCCTTTTAGAAGGCTGTTAAAAATTAACAGATAGATTTAAGTTTTTATAAGGTGATGTAAATAATACGTACAATCAAGTTTAGCCAGATGAACTATATAAAAGAGAGTTAACGAAGAGTGAAATACTGTTTTGAGTCAATGCTTTGAAGCCTACAGAGATTGTTGTATATGCTTCTTGTATATCCTATAGGCTACAGCTTATTGTATATCTAGAACCTAAAAGTTTTTATCCTAGACAGTTTTGTGTTTCTAATATACCCACACACTACTCTGAACATTTTGAAACGTACTAGTTTTTTTCAGGAGAGTCGGGGAATTCAGAAAAGAATAACTTTGGCCAGCCAGCTAGTAGATTCCGGTAAAAATGATTCTCTCTCTGTCTCTCTTCCTCTTTTTCTCTCTCTCTTTCTCTTTCTCTCCCTCTCTCTCTCTCTCTCTCTCAAATCTAAAGGAAAGCTCATTTACCCCGATAAGTGAAAGAAAAACAAACTGAATTGATCGAGACATTAATAAACTGAAGTTTTATTCTCACAAAATAAGTGCTGCAAGAACATTAATTATTGTTACCACACAATAAAATATACAGATAGGCCCTACAGAACAAGTAAGAGTGTTATAAACATCGTACTTAAAAGAAGAAGAATTGTTTGTCTTATTGTTGCAAGAAAAGTTAGGTATATCTGTTGCAAGAATCTTTACGGACAAAAGAAGTTTAAGAAAATAAATATAGTTTCATTGATTTGGAGATGTATTTCAAATATCTTAAAGTTATTTAACGTTTAGTCAGTTCCTGATGAGTATTGGTGACATCCAACCCTTACGTCCTAAAATTAAATTGTCAGTGGAACAGGGAAACGATGTATAAAACTATTTTTTTTCTGTAAACGACATAACTAATATTAATAATAATATCTAATTAGAAGAAAACTGTTAGCAATACAGAAAATATATACTATACCATTAATATTTTCGTAACATATCTCTCTCTTCCTATACGCGACTACACAGATATACGTCAATAATGAAATTAAAAATTGAAATTACATACGGTTATGGCCATGTATGTTTTATCCGACACTGGAAAGAAAATGAAATATTTATAAAAGTATTCCTTGCTTTTGGGAAAATAGTGACTGAAACCTTCATTTAACGACTGATACATTCCCTCTTTCTAGCTTGATTTGTTTTCAATATAGCTTCAAGACTAGTTCTTGTCGATTGATTGGGATAGTGACACGTACTACCATGGTATTAATGGAAAAGATAGAGGACATAAAGAATAATCCGCCGCCTCCAATGGGTAAGGAAATGCTCATTTGCTTATGCTAACGTCTTATCTTCCGAATAGATAATGATGCGTGAAAGAAAACGTGTAGAATTACAAGCATTCTAAGCCCGCAGCGTTTTACTTGAGCATAGTGATTTGACTCACAGGTTTGTAACGTTATCTAAAGTCACTTTTGATTGCAGGATTCTGTGATAATGCAGGTATTGTGTGAAATAAGATGATAACTATGTTAAAAATGGAGAAAAAGTGCTTACATTGCTTCTGGAAAGGAGTAGTGTTCTTCTGGTAATTATTGGCTTTGCCTTGCTGTTATCTACGGCTTCTGTCTGAGGAGCAGGCGGAGGTGCGAAAGATTATCAACCGAGACAGAGGTACCTTGGAAAATTGCTTCTCCACGCCACCAAAAATAATCAGTGGGTCTCTTCCCTCGACTTTTGCTTTTATTTCAACCCCTGTCTTCATGCTTTGTTTCTTTAAAGAGTAGCTTGGTGCAGCAATAACATATGGTTTGGAATGTGTGTGGTTTCCAGCCACAAATGTGACGGAGGGTGCTTTCGTTTAGCTATATCAAGTAGCTACAGGCAACTTATTTGTTTCCTTTGTAATTATGAACGTAAATGGTGCATAGTTTCCTCCCGAAAACCACATGACATTTCTGTTACTTTGAGCCGAAAGTCTACAAAACTGTCAGAAGAGTATTATCTGAACTCTAGGGCGAGACGTTATATTAACAGTGCTTGGTTTGTTTCACCGCCTTTTTTTTTTTTTTTTTTTCGAATCTCGAAGTTTAATAAGAGGAATGTTAATGTTCGGGAAATAAGATGATGTTTCTTGTTTAAAAAGAAAAATAATAATAGTCCAAAAGGCCGGAATAGGTGATGGGAAATTATGCGGGAAGGAGTCGGGTATGGCGTAAATTGAAGGCAGCACCCGGCATTTGCCTGGTATGACTGAGGGAAAACCCTGCAGAAACTTCAGTCAGGATAAGCGGCCACAGCGATCGATCCCAGGACCTCTCGAATGTTAAACCAATGCTTTACTACCGAGCTACGGCACCTTGGCATGCGCTCTAGCGTAGATCGAATCGCAATTATCATCAGAAGGACTTAAAGAATTCCGGAAAATATATTTTGCAATTAGTTGTTAAGCAAAATCAGGTCTTGCTGTTTAGTGATCAAGTTTTTATGTAAGTGAATGTCTAATTCTTCTGACTAAACTTAATTTTCTATGGAGGAGAAAGCTCTTGTAATTTTGATGAAGATCTTGTTCTCTTAAGAAATCAGTATTGTTTTCTTCGTATATGGAAGAAGAATTTTCTTTACACGTTCTGTTGAAAATACAATTTACTCAACTTACATTTTCGTACGTACATTTACAGAATGGTAGTGTGCCTGTGATTCTATTTCAGGCATTAGAATAGTTTCTGTCGGTTAGCACCACACAGTAAGAAAATGAGAGAAAAAAATTAAAATTTAAAGAAAGAATTTTAAAATTTAGACAAATTGTTCTTATCTGTGCACCGCGAAATAACTTTCTTAGAAATGGGATTTGAACATTCTCATTTAATTGAAAATAGAAACATGTAGATTTAGAAATAAGATCACTGCTCTTAATTTCAATTCGGTATGTTCTTATTTCCAATTAAATGAGAATTGTAATATCTCATTTCTAAGAAAATTGTTTCTGGGTTCACATACAAAAACTTTTTTCTCAAATTTAAGAAATTGTTTTTCACCGCGTACATTCGAGGAAAAGGGTGGGGGATACAAGAGCACGGTTTCTTTGTAGATTCATCTACTTTTCCCCAGTAACCTTCGTTGTGGAACATAATAGGCTAATCCATAATGGAAAAAGAAGCAAAAAGTATTTTCTCTTAAAAAATTATGTGCTACAGTTTACCTTACTTATTTTCATACCCTGGAGAATAGTAAGAGATAAGAAACATTATACAGAAAGTAGTAACTAACATGTACCATAAAAGTTGAGCATGGAATAACTTGGGTACAGGAGAAGGAAAACTGATATGAAGAGAGGAAGGAGTTAGATAGAGATGCAGAGGAAGTAGTTACATAGAGATGGGGACAAAGAGAGAATAGAGCGGTGGGAAAAAAGGTAAAGTCCATAGGGAAATCGGTCAGCATGATGGTTAAAATAATAAACACGCAGCCACTGTGAAAACACGCGAGGTCCACAGGGACATGGTCATGGTGAAGTGATAACGTAAACCCTGAGCGGGACAGCGACAGATCGTGTTGATGTAGCGCTTACAGAGCCTGTACTCTAAAATCTACCTCCTACCTGTATGTATGCATATTCGTGCGTGTGGTTTTATGTTCAACTAGAGTGAAAAATGATTAAAAAAAAAACGTTGAAACAAACAGGAGAACAAGAATGGAAGGGACATTTTTAAGTAATGGCATATTAGTAAAATATGTTTGAACTAGCAGGAGACAAATCCATATGTATAGTACAGAAGGAGACTCTATATAGCTTATAAATGGTCGAAGCATTGGATTTTGTCTGATGAAGTTATTGCCGTGTGTAAGTTCAAAGTATCGCTGGTAGATGAATTTCAGGAGATGGTTAGCGGACAGGAAAGGAATCAGGTAGCTATATTTTCTGATAGATCTTCTTTTCGACTTCATTACTTCACTAATAATACATTTCAAGAATTTGGTTGCAAGGAGTTAACCTTTTTAGTCAGAAGTTTAGAGGGACTAATATTATGACCTACATCAGGAGCAGATAGTTAAACACGATTGATATTGTAGTTTAATGTAAATTTATTTATATCTGGATAGATTTCTTTGGACCCAAACCGTCCCATGTTTGAGAGATGACGCACATCAGAGTGCACACTTCAGAGGGCAAGATAAAGAAAGGTAGCTGCGAGCCTCTTGCTCTAGTTACCGTCACCATCCCTTGATCTAGTTACCATTTGCCTGGTAGAATAGAGGAAAACTCTGGAAAGATTTAAGTCTGGAAATTCAAGATGGCCTGCATGGAAACTTTAATCTACGTGACTCGCGGCGAGCGACAACACATCTTATCTGAGGTGTTCCCTAATTTTCCTCGGTTATACCAGGCAAATTCTGCAATGCTACCCTAAGTTAGATCAGACCGATTTCTTCCCAAATCATTCCCTTGTTCCTGTTGTTGTTTTGTTTATTTCCGATGTAAAAATGACTTCTTGTAATTTGTCAAATAAATAAATAGATTCTTGTCATCAACGTCAAAACAATGCTGCAACTATTGAGTTTGCTCACATAAAAAAATTCTCCTGTTGTTGAACTTTGTCGCTTATTCAAAAGTTAATCAATTGTCATTTCAAAGAGCCTACTATTTAATCCATCAACTAAGCTTCTAGAATGGGATTGATCCACATAATTTATATGCCTTATATTGAATTGTGTTAGAAAGTGTTAACAATGATGTACAGAAATAAAAACTACTACAGCTGGATTAGTACAGTATAAACTGTTTCGTTGCCTGTCTGCTTCATGCGTAAGAAAAACGAGTTTTTCTACAAAAAAAAAAAGTTTTTATTTTAATCCGAGCAGCCCTAAAAAGGGATATATATTTCTTCGTTTTTAACTTTTATATTTTTTGAATGACTGTTAAGTCTCGTGAGGGCGTGTCTCTTTTTCGTGTTTACTGAACCGTTTTCGGTAGACTTGATTCCGGTTCGTTTGAGTTAAACTGAATTGGTTTCCTTCGTACTTGGAAAGCAAATACGTATTACTAGCGGATTAATCCCAGCAGTGTATTACCTCTCTTTTTGCTAATATCTCAGTTCAGTGGTTGTGAACGTATCCATTACTCGCCAAACATTTCGCCGTACAATGGAAGGAATATTCATTCCAATTTGTTTGATGAGCCAGACATTTTAATGATTGAGATCAACTGTTTTCGAATTCATTTGTGCGAGAGATGGGAGTTCTTGCTTGCTAGAGGCAGTAGATACAGTTCGCGTGTGCAGTATAATGCCTAGAAAGGAGGAGGGGAAGAAAGAGCAAGGATTTTGCGCGTTTCCAGGGAGCGATCAGAGGGAGGGGGCTTTGGGAAGGGAAGGGGGAAAATGCCAGCGAACAGAGGTAGCGTTAATAAATTATGCACGCGATCTGCCACCAGTTTGAAGGCCTACTGAGTGCGGATCGTCACAGTTCCACGAACGGAACAGAAATGCAACTTCTCACTGGTCTGCACTGAGCTGGAGAAAATGGAGTACGTACTATAGTATAATGGGAGCAGATCGGGAGAAATTTAATAATTTCATCGGAGTAATATGATGTTCGAAAAGTAGATGAAAAGAGAATTTGTTACCTTTTCTCAGGGTTAAATTTAAAAGAAAATCTCCACTAGGGCTGTGCATTTTTTTATTATATCGAGCTATATATTTTCATGATCGATATGAAGAAAAATTGAAAGTCGATTATGGAATGCATTTTGATATGGTGTTTGTTCATTTCCAAAGATTTTCCATTTGAAGGGTATTTATTGGATTCATACGAATTATCTATATGAACAACATTATATTTCCAACTATATTTCACCGTGAACGACATGAGATTTCTAGCACTTTTCTTTAAGACTAACAGATTTTTTAACATTAATGAATTTGGATTTCTAACAATCTTTCATCGATACAATCGATAGGTAATGTTCGATATTTTGATATTCGATACATTGGTCGCTCTTTGAATCGCCAGGGATATACATATTCCATATCGTCATAAGGAAATCGAAAATGCTTTACTTTACACTGTAATTATTCTTTATCGTGAAATATAGAGGTCATAGCCAAATCCCCATAAATAATGGTACTTCTTAATCCCATAAATATCCCCACTTAAATGACTGTTCGTATTTATTTTATTTTCAGTAACTTATCTAATCTCTGCTTCAACATCATACCATCACGATCAAAATCAAAACTTTTAAAAATTAAGCCATTTAAAATAAACTGAAAATGATAACCAACCTATTCTCAACATTTGATTCCATGAATTTCTGATTGTAGCCGATTCATTGGTTATCCTAAACGAGCTGCTAAATTTCTATTGATGAGGGGTACAGCTTTTGGTAAAGCAGACACGGGATTTTAACCCGTGACCACGCCTACAGAACGGGAAGGCAGTAAGATAAGATAAAATGAATTGTATGGGCGGTAACAAGGGAAGGTAGTACTCTGCTAACCGAGAGTAGTGCTTTACTACAGTTTGTTTTCGACCTTTCCTTCTAAACTTGTACGAGTACAAGCAGAAAATAAATTTTCCTTCTCAATTATTTTCTAATAGATTTAACACGAACAGTATTTTCTTTGCTTTCAGCCTGCCAATAGAAGAGAAGAGTTACTTCCAATCAAAAATCGGAAAGGAAGTCTCTATTTTGAAAACTCCTTTAACTACTATTTGCCAAAGAAGTGAATCAAATAGTGAAGCATAATATCAAATTGCTATAATTTCAGTCTGCTCTTCTGAATGTCTTGTAAACGATGTACTGAGGATAGAGCACTTACCTGTTTATTCTTTTAATTCCGAATCTGTGCTAATGCTAAGTTCATGCATGAGATGGTATTATTATTATTAGTAGTAGTAGTAGTAGTAGTAGTAGCAGTAGTAGTAGTAGTAGTAGTAGTAGTAGTAGTAGTAGTAGTAGTAG
>JAGDQP010017630.1:13204-24429 GCA_022664845.1 Lepisma saccharinum | reverse complement strand
GTAGTAGTAGTAGTAGTAGTAGTAGTAGTAGTAGTAGTAGTAGTAGTGGTGGTGGTGGTGGTGGTGTTCTGTCGAAAGTGATAGGACCTTTAAAGTAAGTTTAACCTTCTTAGATGTACCGATATTGATTCCTTTTTATGTTAACACACGATTTGCCTTCCTTAATATTGTGAAGAAACTTGTCGATTTGTTTTGTTTTTATATCTTTCTGTGTCATCTTCAACCGTTTCGTCAGTGTTATCCTTCAGTATAAAGTAATTGCGTAAGCAGTGTTCTGACTAGTTTCTATTTTCCTTTATTATTATTGTCTGGAGTATTTCTTTCTTCAGTACTTCCTCGCTATGCATTTTTACGTACCTATTTTTTCACTGTAGCTCCCTTCTGTTCATTCTGTTCTGTAGCTCCCTTCAACTTTTGTTAATATGAGCAGGAGAATACAGTGTCGCAAATGGTATGTAATGACTACCTTACAGGAATATAGCAAATTACATCTGGAGTTATATAGTTGTCAAGCGATTGATGTCTTCATATTAAAGGGAAATTAAAATTGAAGAATAGAGAGAAAGAAGGGGGATGTCCAAGAAAGGTGATTTCTCGAAAAAACACATTTTAAAATCTAACTTCTATTTACTTCCATGTATTTAATATTCTTAAACCCGCTATAACTTGTGATTTATTTGCGATTTTGGGTTGAAACTTTCTTAGTGGTTAGCTGTAGTTTTGTTGTACTCATTACGAGTGAAAACTTATTTTTTTCAAGTTTATTTCCATATACTCTTTTATTTCCACATACTCTTTAATTGTTAGATTGTAACACAGGTAACAATTGTCTAGTAATATTTGAGTGTGAAACTCTTCATATTGTGAAAGATATTTACATAAGATCACAAACAACTATCTTGAGGTATCTCGTTTAAAATTACACGATACATAATTTGCGATAGCATTTTGAACTGGAATTGAAGGAAAATCATGTAAACATTTATAAATTCTCTTTGTGAAATCCAGGGCACAGCTTTTGAGTAAATAAGGAGAGA
The DNA here is from genome assembly GCA_022664845.1 of Lepisma saccharinum. Classification (NCBI taxonomy): domain Eukaryota; kingdom Metazoa; phylum Arthropoda; class Insecta; order Zygentoma; family Lepismatidae; genus Lepisma; species Lepisma saccharinum. The sequence goes on along the minus strand of JAGDQP010017630.1, from coordinate 23,392 downwards.
AGGTTGACGAAGTGGAAACACTAAAATGTACTGTGGATAATAGTAGAAGTGAACCGTGTCCATGGTATGAGATAGTAGATAGGTCAATAGCTTACTTACCTACAGTCCTTCAGGGGATAACGTAACAAGTAACTATATTTTTCACTGGCACATACACAAATATTTGGACAAAATAGGGTCTGAGAGATAAAAGAGACTGAACCCATGTCTGTTTAGCAAGCGACCGGTTTACTTTGGCTCATCCAGGGCTTAAATTCAAGGTGGGCTCGGAAGAACTGAGCTTACTCATCGGTTTTCAAGGGAGGCCTGGGACCCACCCACCAATTTTATTTCACACCGTGGATCTTGTTTTACTAGGTTATATACAAGAGGCGTTTTTTTAATCCAGCACGTTCGGGATCCCCGGCTGTGCCGGACTATAGAACGTTAATATACTTTTAACAGAAGCAACAAATAAAATTTACACAGTACAGTGATATTTAAACAAGTTGTAGATGTAATAAGCTACTCTATGGCAAGAAAAATACACATGAGCGTTACTGTTTTAAAAAGTTTCTGATATCACGTTGCATCCGCGATTCGCGTCTCTTCTTCAAAAAATGATTACGAATTATACACAAAGTTCTGAGTTCTGCAGAGTTATAGCTTTTGTTATAATTTAATCCCTGGGCTTATCTACTTTCACACAGCTGGATAATTATTCGCCGCTAATAGACTAGGTACTATATACTCTTTATAGGGTTACCACTTTATCAAAATTTTCCTCTTAGTTCCTTAAAAATTGTCAATTAAAGATGGTTTTTCCAGAGTATCCGGAACGCAATAAAATCATCGGAACAGTTACAAAAAATGAATCAGTGATTCCGTTGTTAATGAATTTCTCTTTCATAGTCAGGCTTACGCATTGTGAGGTGTCTGATCTTCTCTTCCGCTTCTTCATGCGCGTACGTCTGTTCCTGTTTCATCTATGTTTCTATCTGCGTCATCTCCCCAGGTTTTCTGTCCAGGGCGAATCAAGGAAACTTGAAAAGACGACTAGGGATTTATTACTGAGCCCGTATCTCTGAGATTTATAAGGAAGCATTTGCTTCTTTTTACCTAAAGGTTTCCTTCCCCCTTCGCAAATGGCTATATGATAGCTGATTAAATTACAAGATAAAAATCGGTTGCAGAGAGAAATCTATGTCAAATTTTTGTATGCGTAAAAGTATGAACAGAAAATTGTTATGGTCACGAAAGGATATACTGATGCAAGCTAGTGTTCTGCAATATCGGCAGGCCCTTCAAACACAAGGTTAGTCTTTTCCATTCATCTCGACATGGTGCTGTCATCTTTATCTTCTCGTACGTTTTTCTTCCGCAATACTGTCTGTGTTTCATTCAGTTTTTTTTTCTTTTGCTTCATCCATAATTTCTTTTCTACTTCCCCCCAAAAGTCAAATATACACTATCTTAAATGAAACTTTAAGCTTTTATGACGATATTCCATAACAAAATAAGATTATTCGGGTTTTATGTCGTGTATTTTTATTTTTTATCAAGTCGTACAGTTCTTTCATCGACTTATGCGTCGGCATACTCAGATACGTTTTAGAATCGTGAAAACGTATCTGAGGACGTCGACGCATAAGTCGTTGAAACAATTGAAAGACCTGATAAAATATAAAAAGTACACATGACGTAAAACCCGAATAATCTATTTCATTATAAACGACCTTACTTTTTCAATGCCTCTTTCAGCTGTATACGTATTCTTAATAAACCAAAATACACACAAATATTAAGCAGTATAATGATTTAGAATGTCAGTATTGATTTAAGTGAAGAATGGTTTAATGTGACAGAACTGAAATAACATAAGTCTATTGCGGAGAGTTTCAACATACATGAAAGTTGTATAAATATTATTATTGAATAACGCAATTTTGGTTGCTATGGAGACTAAAAATTTGATATCCCTGCATCATAACGAGTAATATAAATCCGGTTTTAGTGTATTTCACTTACCCACACTTTCGTGTTAACATCGCTAGTTATAAAATCGTCAAGCAATTTGATCTTGTGCCAAAAGCTTCTAATTTTAACTTTTTTCAGGAAATGAAAACATCTCTTGATCAAATTTCTATCAAGTTGGTTAATTTTTTACTTACATTCTTCTAATGCAAAAGAATATTTCGAAATATATGTGACTAGATTAATAATAGCTTTACTTATGTGTGCTCCCTTATTTATATAGTGACACATCAATTTTTATTAAATTTCCTTTGTATATTGCGCAAAGTTCAAATTTAACCTTTCTCGTTCAATAAGGTAGCCATTACTCAAAACTGACATTTTCCTATGATTTCTTAGGGAATTTACTTCCAACCGCAGATGTCAGCACCATCGACCAAAAAGGATTCTAGAAGAAGCGTGCAATGATTCACGGGTGAAGATTCTCAGAGGTCAAACCATGACTTCTCGCCTTTCTATCGGTCTCCACGCCCCCTCCATTTCCCTTATTTCGCATCTCCAGAATACAATTCGTTACCCTGCATCCCCTTCCATTCAGGATGGTCGCAGAGAAAGGAAGGGGGAAAATGGTCAATATCAGCAACCTAATTAATGCACAGTTGCCAAGAATTTGGAGTCTCGCCAATCGACCTTTTCTTAGCGTACAAATCGCTTAAGCTAGTAGGAAGCACTGGATATATGGCAACAGAGCTGTGAAAGTGACACTTGGAGCTACTTTACCCTCCTAAACTTCCAAGAAAATGCCGCCAATAGAAAGATTTGCCCGCGCTATATAGGTCTAGGTGATATCAGTGTTACCAGTGCATAGTTGTGAGAACATTAACTAATCATTATATTGACCTGCATTATACGTCACTACCAAAGGTTCTTTATTTTACTAATTCTCTCATTTAAAAAAATGAAATTTCCATATTACTATTATATGACATCAGTGTTGAAACCGAAAATGAGATAGACATAAGAAAAAAGCCAGAAAGAAATTAACACTTAAATTTTATACCAAGTACATAAAATTACCATATAGGCCTATATCCTGTAATCGTTTGTTGCATAGGCCGATTAACTTTCTAATATATTCCCAATAGGTTAATTTAAATATCTTTTCAATTTAATTTATATACTTTCTATATCCATATATACACATGTGCACATACACACATACATAAAATGATATTTAAACGAGAAGAAAGGATTAGAATATTGGAGAAAAAAATCTTGCTCTGTGATTTTGTTCGATCCTACGCATGCGCAATACATCTGGAATACTATTACGTCTGAAAGACATTACATGTTGCAACATTGCAGTTGTGTAACCTCGTTTTATCATTATCCATTCATATTTTTCTCAGTGTACATTTATCTGTGTATGGATCTATTTTAAAACAAGTACGTATTTGTTTAATATGCCTTTAAAAGAAAAATTTATTCCATAAATATTTTCTACATCTTTTTTGCGTGGTAATTCGAGGATATTAGTGTGGAATTCGTGCTAAATTTTGTTTCTGACATGAGCATGCAATGCTGGATATTTCAACAAAAAGTTTTTCTTCTGCTTTGTTGTAATTACTGGCGCCGTAAGTGCCTTACTGACAAGCTTTGACTTTTTTTGTTGTTTTTTGTTTTTCCTACCACCTTTCTCTTCGCTTTTTTTTTATGTGATTTCCTAAGTTTCAGATGAAACGAATATTGTAAGAATTTCCGAGAATTTAATGTGTTATGACCTTTGAGAAAAAGAGCTGTATTTTGTATATCAGTAATAGAGTAGAAAAAACATTTATACTCAAAACAAATTAATTCGTTCTAAAATCTTACTTTAGCAATTAAGGGCCTTAGAAGCAAAGCGATGCAAGTAGCATCGAAAAGTTAATAAGAAATGGACCTGGATTACCACTCACACCGGTCATCCTGATTGAAATATTGCAAAGTTTGTCTTATTCTCTTAAGGCGAATGCCAGGATATTATTGTCTGGCCGATGTTTTCGCCATTCTTTCTCCCGGAAGAGTGGCAACCGATGGACGTCATCCCTCTGCTATTTGATGGAGGTTGGTGAAATATAGCTATCAGAACAGAATATACATTTCAAACAAAAATATATTTAAATCTTTATTTTATTATAGAAAATTGTCTCTCGTCCAGTCTTGGCCACAGGACTTTATTCGTTCTCTTTTATTGGTCCATACTCTTATCCCACATAGAAGTAATTGATAATAACAGAGATGAATGATAACAACCCAAAACATCAAGTTGTAATGCATATAAAATGTGAAAACACAAAACGAACAAAATGGGTCATTTTTATTCTGCATTCATGGGAAAAGCAAATAGATATCCTATTTCAAAGGCAAATGTCACGTATTTTTATTCATTGATAAACTGTAAGTTAGTATTGCAGTGTAAGAATATACGCAGGAACAACTGTCAATATTTAGGAGCATGGGCATAGTCAGGGAGAGTCCAAGGGGTCCGAACCTCTTTCGAGATTCCGATTTCTATAGAAAATTAGTATTAATTTAGGCGCGTAATTATATATATATATATATTTCATGCATATTGCAACCCTGGATCCTCGACATAAACTGAAAGATACTGCCCCTCCCTTCGAAGAGAAATTCTGGATACATGCCTGTTTAGAAGTCGAGATAGAAAACTGATTTAAGACTTTCCGTTCAAATGTTCAGAGTATGTCGTTTATGAGACATATCTGTATGCTATGAAGATTTGCAACTGTACAGTAAAGAAATGCAGTATGGTGGGTTCAAGGTTCTATCATTCAAATTTTACCGACTAGCTGCAGAAATCTTATGAAATTTTAAATACGAAATATTATTTCTAATTTATACATTTCTCCATGGATTCATACACTGTCATAAATAAAAATTCTTGTACAAAAAAATCAATCGTCTACTCTTGTTTCAAATCACTCTACATTATTTATACTTTGGCGTTTTTATAGGAATTTTAAAAGAATGTTCCTTTTGACAGTGAAATGGCTACTTCAATATGGAACGAGGAAATGCTTCATTTATTTGAAATTCATGAGAGCAAATTTCTTATTACAATAATATATTAATAACAGTATTATTTTCTTTAGATGTTCGCTCTTTGTACTCTTCACAGAAAAAACAAAGAGTACTACGAGCAATCAGCTTTTTATTAAAATTAACATTTTTAAATGAGCAATTCCAACAGTCATGCCTAAAAGCTTCTGCCTAAAATATATATATGCATATTCTGATTGTTGAGGTTGACATTTTCTTAAATCTGTTATACTATAACGAATTGAATGTTTTGGAGAGCTGTACAAGGAGCTACCACAATAATAGAAGACGTAAAATATCAGAGCTGAACTGCACATATCTGCTACGTACGTCAGCTTCACATCCAAAGTCTTCCTATAAAGCCCCTAAGAGAGCAGGTGGGAAAAGAATATGGCTGATGTTTTGTGCCTCAGACGCAGTAAATACGGCAATAAGAAATGAATTATCTTCAGCTCGAAGAAGAGGTATCAGTGTAATAACCATGCTCCAGTGGCTTGAAGGTCCGCTATCAAACACCAACAAACTGCTCCTATAAAATAGCTCCATGGTGTGCGTGGGGATGTATTTTGCTGAAAGGCCTATGAACCTTTCTCTTTTCTTTATGGTGGATTGGAATGGACATTTTTATAACATCCGCGCTGCTAAATAGACAGACGGTTGAGTTTTTTCTTGTATATGAGAAGTGAAGCAAAAGAGGAAAAAAAAAATCATCGTAAACTTCAAATCAACGAGGTGCGTTTCTGAGATTGCCTTCTTGAGAACATCTTTTTACCTTCGGAATGACTCTTTAGTACTATTGATATTCTCCTTGGTTTATTATTGTTCAAGTTGACCTAATAATATACTCCAGGGAAAAATATGTTTTCTTCTGTGATTATTGTGGATAAAATTTTTAATAAATTCTTCATATGTTTGAAATCCATTATTTACAGTTTATTACTGTTAATGTTAATGTAGGCTCTATTCAATCTTTCAATTATATTGTTGTAACAACAAGTTGGAAAATCTTCATATTATCAAACAAACATACATTGGTTGCAGTAGACCTATAGTTTCTCCTTTTCCTTCAAAGAACAAAATTAAAAACAGTAAATTACCGAATTAGGGCTTTCTTAATCATAACCTACCCAAATATAACTTGCTTAAAGGCGGTGTGATACCTGAACGCAATATGTTAAGCTTTATTGTATTCCCGCTATTTTGATTCCGAAAAGTACTTGGCTAGTAACATCATCTCTCGTATGTGTAACGAGAAGCTACGCTCCACATCACACAAGGGATAAGAGTATACTTATTGTAACACAACCTTTAAAGTAACAAGTTGTGCTGCTGCTAAGAAATGTTCCATAATTTAAGACAAACCTTTCTTTTTTTCCTGCAGATCCAGGAACTGCGTTGAGATGTAGGAGCAGAATACAACTTTTTCATCTTTTTCACACAATTTAAATTCTCACATTCAATCTTTGTATCATTTTCTGCCTTCGATATCTTCATGGTATAACTAGTGTACATCGTGCTCAACAGTTTTAACTCACTCCAGAAAAACAAAATGTAACTAAAAGGTATTTCCGTACCTTCAAGAATTTATAAAATCAGCAGATCATAAAAGAACCACGGTAAAGAAGCGTGTGCATTTATGCAAGACGAGCAGTATAGGAAAAATAAATATGAAAAAAATATGGATAGGATATGCTTTACGTAGAAACTTTATACTAATGGATGCAATTATAGGCAGGGGTCTAGATGAATTTGGAGAAGGGTAAATCTTTAAACAATCGAGCATAAGGAAAGAAGGAAAACAACTACTTCCTAGGTGACAAACCAGAATGTTAAATCAATTTCAACAGCCTTCTACCCTAATAACATCGCAACAGACTGTTGTTAAATCTAGTATCGTTCTTAACCTCACAATATATTTCTGGAGAAAAGAGGGCAATATATTTCTGAAAAGTTGAAAACAATCTAAATATAGCAAAAATATGTTTTAATGCTTTTTTTAGTCCAAATATGACCTAAACTGAAATGTAAAATAAATATGAAATGTGAAAATAAAATTACTAACAAAGGCAGAGCTATTGTGACCACAAAATTTTAAGAGAAGTATAAATTAATCTATGCATGAAAATTAATTTATGTAGTGGTAGCCAAAAAAAATGTATACACACTTTAAAACACGTTATACGTGCGATACGCTCCAAAATCGCAATATCTGCGGGTTAATGTATAGTATTATCCATTCGTGCATTGTTTGGTGATAATCCATTTTACATCCAGCAAGATGGCGTCCCGCCACATATTCATCAAGATGTGTGCGCCTATCTGGATAAAACTGTGCCAGATTGTTTTTATTACGAAGAGGGCGATTGAGTACCCACCACGTTCACGTGATTTAACCCAACTTGACTTGATCGTTTAGAACAGTGGTTCTCAAACTGGTGGTCTGTTAAATCTTCTAAATTTTATGTGAAAATTCAGTATTTATAAGAGGCAATCAAGTAATGAAACTCTAAGATAAGCGGCTGCAATGTAAAAGTAATAACATTTTAGCCTTACTGTTCTTAAATAATATCACTTGCAGCAGATTTTCACACTTTGGTCCCAAAAGTACAGGCTCCAATGGCAGATAGTGTGACATTTCAAGTTTCCGTCTTTTGTTCATTCTTATAACCATGTGGAAATTCAAAACATTATTTTCTACATACTACAACAGTTGCAAAGAATTTTCTGATAAAATAATTGGTAAATAATAATTTCGTTCATTGAAACAGGACATTAAAGTTTTTCTTTTAATAACTTCAATTCTGTTTTTCTATGATAACTTGACTAATTTAATAAAACAGGTTGACAAGGTTATTGCACTTAACTTTATTGTAAAAAGACACAGCAAGCGTTGCAGCTTCATGTTCTAATATGTTGCTCAGACGAAACACTAATCAACACTAACAGATCATAAAACGCACCAGAAGGCCAAGAGATCATTTCTACGTCATCCGCCAATCACGTCTGATAACGAATTCTGGGAGTAGGCAATTACCAAGTAGGACAAAGTAGGCAATTACCAAGTACGAGAGAACAAGTTTGATTCGCGGCCAATTCGATTGATATTTTTTTTCCTGACTGCTCTCGAACACATCAGGCACTAGGACGCTGATAACTTGAATAAGGATAAGGACGATTTCTTTCAAAATCTTTCCTCTTGTTATTGTTATTAAATGAGGCCATGGTGGCTCAATGGTAGAGCGCTCACCTCTGGTGCTTGAGTCGTCGATTTGATCCGTGCTCATGCTATGTGCAATTTGTGGTGGACAAACACCATGTGCGTGGGTTTTCTCGGGGTTCTACCGTGTCCTCCCATTTTCTTCATTCCACCAGCCTTCCCATCATCATCCATCCGGCCTGAGCCAAAGTTGCCTAAAGGTCTTAAAAATTGAATTCAAATTCACGTATATCCTAGTGTAAAATGACGGAAAATGGGTTGTATCTGAAGATTGTTAAATAAATAAAATCGAAGTCAGCGATATTGCTTACTTATTATTAACTGTAGAAAAGCGGCATAAACGGGATGATTCACATTGAAGACTAGGAATAAAACTACACTCTGCAAAGTGAAAGAAGCATCATTCATAAATTATCGCGCTCTATCAAACAATGTATACGAAATTAGTGAAATTGTAAACTGAATTAAAGTATTTTAATTTAAATTACATTTCAAATTTGCGTTTTTCAAATCAGCTGTCCGCAGCAGAATATTATCAAGACGATGAAGTAATGGGAGAAGTGAGAACCCGTCTTTCTTTGCTAAAAGTCATCAGAAAACAGTAAATAAGGCACACAGTTACCTGCGATTGCTCACAGCAATCACAGAAGCATGCAAACACAAAATCTTCTCTTCAAAGCTTTAAGTTCTTCTTGCTATTATTAACATTGATATTTACTCTCTCTTATTGCTTATAGGCAGATAGTTTGTTTAATTTACCTCAGGTTCTTCCTTCAAATAGAGTAAGTACAGTGAGAGACACACACACACACAGAGAGAGAGAGAGAGAGAGAGAGTGTGTGTAAACAAAGAAAAACAAAAATGTCAAAACTAGAAAGCAATCAAGGTACTACGATAGCAGCGAAGCATGTTCTATGTTTAATAAAATAATATAGTTTTGCTTGACAAGCGGAAGAACATTCATGGTTCTAACTTAAATAATGGTCTGAAGTAATTAAGTTTCATATAACTTTGCACTTATATCAAAATTAATTATATGAAACTTTACTTATGAGACAATATTACTAAATCGATTAAAATAAACATTTTCAGAAAAATTTTCAGCCGATGAAGCTGGTGTGACATAGAACGTCCACATTTGTAGCCAGTACTGTATATTAAGGTTGCGTATTAACTCTTAGTTTTCCTCAGTCTGCGTGAGAAATTCATCTTGGCTTCAATACATTCATCTAATATGATTATTTATTTAACTAACTAACTAACTCTATGGCTTATGGAACTCGCAAGTTCATCGCCGCAGTAACAAACGTTCGCCATTGGATTCTATCCTGGGCAGTATCAAGCCAGTTTTCATCACGAACACCTACTTCTCCAAGATCTCTTCTAATATTGTCTTCCCAATGGCCTCTTTCCATCGGGCCTTCCAACCAGGATAGAATATAATCTTCGTTTTTCCCCCATCCGAGCTACATGCCCTGCCCACCTTAGTCGTCTCGATTTCATTATTTTTACAACATCTGGTGAATCGTACAGTCCGTGGAGTTCTTCATTATGCAGTCTCCTCCACTCTCCAGTCATCTCGTCCCGTTTCGGCCCATATATCTTTCTCAAAACCTTATTTTCAAATACACGTAATTTATGTTCATCTGCTAGGATCGTACTCCAACTTTCGCAACCGTAAAGTATTACCGGCAGAATAACCGTTCTGTATATTTTTAATTTCAATTTCCTTGATATTAATCGCGATGTTAGAAGCTTTTGGACTGAGTAGAAACATGCGTTCCCCGATACTAAGCGACTTTTTATTTCTTCCGTGACCTCATTTTTGCTTGTTACGTATGCTCCCAAGTATTTAAATTTGTTTACTTTCTTTATTACCTCATCCCTAATTCTTATGTTCTTAATTCCTTCATTCCCTG